>APFE030002484.1:11974-30720 GCA_000404065.3 Pinus taeda
TCCTTATTTCTATTATTGGAATAATTGTTAAATCACTATTTAATAATTATTTCAATTTCACACCATTCTTAATCCTCGCAAAATAATTAATAAATCAATTTATTTATTAATTAATTCTAAATAAAGATATTTAACCATTTTAAATATCTTTTCTCTCTCCAATAAATATAATAAAGTATTGCAAGCGGTTAGATCTTGATTTGGTCAATATTATTTTATTATTCTCCTTTTTTTAGATTAACTTAATACTTTGTTATAAATAGGAGAGTTTTCCATTCATTCTTCACCATGATCATAATCATCCTCACCATTATTGTCTTTTTTCTTTCGAGCTCCCATTCAAGTTCTCCACATTTTGTCTAGTATTTTCACATATTGAGAGAGACGATCATTTTCTGAAGAATCAAGGACATCAAAGGACCCATCCCATGAAGGGGGACTTACAGATCATTTTGTAGATCTCCTTCACCAAGTGTATTTAATAAATAATTTATTCAATTAAAGTCTTTCCATTTGGGTTATTGCATTGTATTTTTTTACTGTTTCTTTATATTTTGGATCTTCTATACTTTTGTTGCATGTTTTCCATTTTTATTGCAAATTTGAATCACAAGCAGCCATTAACTTGTTGTTAGGGTTACTTCTCACCCAATGACTTAAGTGAAGTGTTTTTGGTAAACCTTCCAAGAATCTTCACACTAACAAATAGCAACTCCATTTGTGTAATAACAATGTTCTTGGGTGACTGGAGTTTAAGAAAATTTTAGGGTTTTCTGGTTCTTTTCGTAGGTCAAAAGTACCAACCGAGCTGGAGACAAAAAAATATGTGTGAGATCTACCGACTGAGAGCCCTGGGAGAAAAACATGCTTTTCAGCCCTAGACATGCGTTCTAGAGTCTACTATTTGGCCCAAAAATTGTGTTTTCCACTGTTACAGGTCAGTACCTGTGTTTTGGAATTTTTCCGGAAAATTTTTAAAACTTTTTTAGAATTGCCAAGAGTGCTGTCTGCAAACTGGGTTGGGTACTTCACCTTTGTTTTCAGTCTCCCCTAGGCCTAGAAACACTTGATTTGTTTTTTTGAGGAAGGAAAAATCCCCCTAGGGTTTAGAGTACACCTCCACATTGTTAGGAAGAGATTTGCTAAGTGAGGAGTCTAGGGTTTTTAGCATTTTCATCCACTAATTTTCAGAGTCTGATCCATTAATTTTCAACTCTTTTTGATAGGTTTATTTTACCTTTTCTCCCTTTATAGTTTGGGTTTTCCTTCCCCCCCAGGATCCCCTTGAGCATCCTAGGTTTTAGAGCTTCACACCAATCCTTCGCATCATTTTTCACCTCTGATTTTTGCTATTTGTCTACACCATTTATAGAAGATTAGAGTCTCTAGACCTTAGTCCCTTGACATTATATATTCTAGGCCTTTTTATGTGTATTTGAGTAGCTTTTTTTTCCCTCTCTTAATTAGTTGCTTAGTAGCCTTTATGGGCGGGGTTTTGTCATTTTTAGATTTATTTATAGAATTTCAACACTTCACTTTCAGCAGCACATGACATCATGAAACATGCTTAATTAACTCATCCACTTGACACATTAGTTTCACACACTCACACCCTAAGCGAACATGAACTTGGTTAACACTGCCAAGGAAAGACTTGAAACACTACACCTTAATAAATCAAAACACATATATTAAGCCCATTTAGGCACCAGGGCCAAATGATATTTGTAGAGTAGGTGTAGGATCGGTGGGATAGGCTTCCAATAACACCCATCGATTGATTTCATTGCAACATAAAAGTTGACATATTATGGAGCTTAAAATACTTCACCATCCCATGGTCCAAAGCCAGAGTGCCTTAGAAACCCGATTTAGAGGGTGTTAGGCTAGGTCATCATGCGAGCCATTCTCCTTGGGGCTACCTAACACATGGCAAGGAATCCCATGCATTGGATGACTACCAAGAAGCTCAATACTTGACCACCCCCATGGGGCAAAGGTAACCGTAGTGACCGATATTAGGAAAAAACCCTATAGGACTGGCTAGCGGAAGCACTTGGTTCTCTACCCACCTTTGTTTGTACAACTTTGATTGTGGGTATCAGATTCCTTCAAGTAAGAAATTCTTTGGAAGGCCATATGAAACAATAGATTTATGATTGTTTAAGGATTTAGATCACCTATAGGTTAGAGGTATTTTTCTTTGATTGGACATGCTTTCTTGTATTAGAGTAACATCATTAAAATAGTTAGTTTACACTTGGCACCACTGTACTAGGTGTTTGCTTGTTGTTTGTTTCTCTTTTATTCCTATAATCACCCTTTAGTTATTAGATCATTACTGTCTTGACATAATTGCACCCCCTATGCATTTGTGGCATTGAATTCAAGGTATTCACCCTCAATTCCTATTAGGATATATTACTCCTCCCCATCGAGTTAGAGTTCATCCTCCCAGTCCTCCATCAAGTCATCATTCTGATCCTGATTCCACTAATTCATCAAGTTCCTCCTTTTATTCCATGTCATCTCAACCCTGTATCTCCACCATGTCAAACACCAACGTGGGTGCGGGAAACTAGAGTGGTAACCCAGGTACCAACTAGGGTACCCCCACCATCAGAACCCCCACATGTGTGGTCACTCCTACTCCCCTACTTCCTTTTATGGCTAGTTTGAGTCTCCTAGATTTTAGCCAGCTTATCAATGATCCTCTTCTTCATGATCCAACATGGCCAACTATGCCTAATAAACTCCCTTCATACATCCCAAATTTTGAAGGTAATCCTGGAGAAGATCCCACTAATCATGTTCTCTCATTCCACATGTGGTTTTCATCAAATTCCATTACTGAAGACTCCATCCATCTTCATCTGTTCCAATGCACGCTCACTAGAACTTCTACTAAGTGGTATGTTGATCAACCCAAAGCCACTCATTCCACTTTTTTGAATCTTTCCAAAACTTTTCTTTTATATTTTTCCAGTTACCTCTCTGTTATGACACCAATATCAAAATTTTGACTTCTTTCTGTGAAACTTCTACCACCCGCATTTTCGACCATGTTCAGGAATGGTGAAGAAGAAGGAGTGTCTTTAGAGCTTTTGAATTTGAAGACCGAGTCTATATGAATTTATTCCTTAGATCATTGTTGGATCCCATTGCTAAATATGTTGCGTCACATTTCACCCAGTCTGAGGAAGATGCACTCCAAGTAGCCTTAAAATTTGATCTCATTTACGCCCAGTCAGGTTATGTTTACATTGTCATCCCCAATTTGCCTTGGCCTGGTGCTGCTAATGCAACGGGGGCATCTCATGCCATGGATGGCATAGTTTGAACCATTTCACACCCTCAACCATATGCTCCACCTCATATGAGTAATGGTCCACCTCAGGGAGGGACTAGTTCCACTTACAATTATCCCTCCCCTAATCCTCCGTAAGGCAACCCTTATCCAAGTTCCAATAAGCCATATGCATAGCCTCATGTGCATCAACAGATGTTAGGGCCAACTGTTGCACTATATATTTATCCCAATGTTCCCCCTCTCCTTATTATTAGTATGCATGGCCTAGTGCTCCATCCCCTCCGACACCAGTGCCCCGACCCCCCATGCCTACTCCCCCTCTGCCACAACAACCACCTCCTCCGCAAGGACAAGTGTATGCTCAGAAGAGCGTACCTAATCCCCCTAACCCCAAGAAAAGGAATAAGGGGAAGGGTAGTTGGAAACAAAATTCTCAAGGTAATCAAGGCAACCAGGGTCCTCCACCCAATTCCCCTTAGGGTCCTCAACCTAATCCCGCAACCCAGCAACAGGGCGATCAACCCAAGCAAACAAGGGTCTTTGCATGAACAAAACTTGTGTCTGTTGCGGCGTATATGGTCATTATACCCATGAGTTTCCTCTTTTACCTCATATGCATGAAATATGGGAAGCTCAAGCAATTACTTGAGGATTGCAGCCCAACGCTCCTCCTCCTCCCCCTAGTTCATCTCAACCTGCAATGCTTACCAATGCTTTCCCTCACCAAGGATATATAGCTACCCAACCTACACAAAGTCAGGAAGCTCAAAAAAAATCCACCATCTAGACACGATGATTATCAGATTCTTATGATGAATTCTGATGAGGTCAATATCGAGCAAGTCAACCTTCAGACTCGATTGTGCCAATATGACAAGCCATCCACTAAGTTTGTGACTGAGTCCCAACCCAAAGTTTCCACCAAGCCTATATCATCATCCAATGGTACCTTACAGATCCCTCAGCCTAAGGTTAAGGTTATTCCCAAGATCCCAAAAGTCCCATTATGTCGAAATGATGCTTCTTTCAAAGTCGCCCATACATATAGCATAATAGATGACTTGTGCAGTCTCCTGCTACCACGTTAATGTTGGAATTCCTCTAGATGTGCCCATATCAATGGAAAGATATACTATCTACTTTGGGTTTTGTGGATCCTCAAGATGATCAGATGATTTTCTTTCATGTTGAAAATTTGGAAAATCCTCCCCTACCTTCATCCGTTGCATTTCAAATACTAGTCTATATTAGAAACACCACTATTCAATGGTGTATCGTCGATGAAGGTGCCTCCACCTGTGTGATGGCTTCCAATGTTTGGAAATAACTTGGTTCCCATTACCTATACCCGTCGACCATCATTCTTCATGCATGGGATGGTCATCCTTCACAACCCATTGGCTTATATCACAACTGTCCACTCATAGTTGCCGACAAGACTGTTGGTATCAAGATTGAAGTCATTGATGCTCCCTTATATTATAACATAATTTTGGGTCGTAGTTATACTTACGCCATGTCATCTTTCGCATTTGCGATTCACCATAAGATGTGATTTCCCCACAATGGAAAGATTGTCACTGTTAATCAGTTAACGTACTATGGCCCCAAAGCCCAGAATTCACTTCAATCCAACATTTCTTTCGTGGCTGATAATATGACTATCTCATCCTTCACCAATGTCTCTCTAGGAGTCTACAAAGATTCCACTTTGCTTTGTGCTTACTCTAGTCTATCACATACTCCTTCTCAACCTAGCTCATCCAGTGTTTGCATTCTCCAAGCATCATCGGCCACCCACAAATGGTCTAGTATGCCTTCATAATAGACTGTACCTACACAACTTGCTATTCCTAACTCAGCTGAACCTCCTGTTACTACTCCTCAAGGATCACTTCCTTCTGTTGGTGTCTCTCCTAATCCGTTCCCACTAGATATCATTCCCCCATGCCTTAACCATATCGGAGTAGTTCCTCCAGGCCAATATCCTTTTGGTCAGATACCATTCTTCTTTCCACCTCCTGGATTTTATTCTACACCTATTATGGCTATGTTGAGTTTACTCAACATTACCTTAGGGATCCTAGTATGGTACATCGATCCTCCCACAAACACTCCATCCCATCAACTTAAACCTTACATTACTTTGACTGCGGTCTAGCCTATTGTTCCTAGCTTTGCCTTTGCTTCAGTTCCACAACAACCTCAAAAGTAACCTACTTCTATTGCAAAATCATCTGGCGAGGGAGGAAAAGCCTAGAAAAACGGAACTAAAGACAAGGCACCCTAAGAAACTCCAGCTCCTCCAAATCCACCAAAGCTTATTCCTCCATGTGCTTTGTGTGACATTGTTGGTCATGTGACCAAATAATTTTCCTGAACTCCCTCATGTCAAGGATGTGGTCGTTGATACCTTCCCTGATTCTAACATTCCTGGGGTCCATATCACCTTACCTAAGTCAGTTAAAAATAATAGATCATTACGCACAAATCACCCATGTACTTTGTGAGATAATTATGACCATTATTCTCATTGTTGTCCTTGTCTCAAAGATTTTTTCAATACACTTCAAGTGCTTCGCAAATTAGATGTTGCTCGTAGTGGGTCCACCTCTCCTCTACTTGCAAATTCTAGTCGCACTCCTGCACTAGAACATGAGGTGTCCCAAACACCCATTATGATCGCTCCCCATGATGTCAAGATGACAGATATTACCACTACCATTCTCTACCTATCATCATTCATGATATCAATGCATTGGAACTCCCATGATGTCTCCTATTGTGATTCTGTTGAACCTTCTTTAACGAACACCCCAGTCTCAATATTGGTAAATATTCCATCTAGTTGTCATATGTCTTTCATCCTTGATGATGCGCATGTGAACCTTGTCTCTCATGAAGATGCCTCATGTAGCTCTTCTCCATCATGTGATCCCTCTTCCTCCAGTCCACCCATCTTCCATTATTATGAAGACATCATGGAAGCTATAACCACTCCTGATTATCCTTGGGATAATTTGAACCATCGTGCGTTCTTCCTTTCACAACAAACCCATGATCAATATATTGTGGAGTCCAAAGAATTCATCCATGCTAAGGTCAATTGGTTCAATAAACCCTTACTTCAAACCCATGAATTTAAAGACCACATCCTCCTTATGGCCATTACATTTCCACACAATGTTTAGGTAAGGGGGCATCCACTTTTGAGAGTCCATGAGAAGTGATTCTCCCAAGCCCTCCTAGTGTGTATGGTAGTGTTGATTCTAGTACAATTATTCTTCCCCATGTTGAAGAACCTCTAGAGTCCCATATCACTCTAGATCACCATGGGGATGATCCACCTAATAATTCTTACATTTTACATCAACAACCCAGTCCCTTAGACATTGTTGTTGTTCAAACCACCATGTTTTCTAGGTGAGCATCAATCCATTATATTCAAAGCCACTCTTTTGTTTAGCGATACCATTTATTTGAACCTAGAAATTCAGTCCATTTGATTCATATATGAAGTACCAAATGAGATTGGTAATCCACCATTTCCTTTCTCTTACTACATCCTTTATCTGTTCTTCCCATAAGAAGACATCCATAACATAAACAAATGGTGAATCACATCATCAAAATGTGTTTGGATTCCACTACTCTAAATACATATGGTATACCCATAACATACTCCATCCATCCCTACTAGGGGGCACATATGCCCCTACATCTCCTCATGATCCTTTGCAGGAACTTGTGCCATTAAGGTTGAATGCTTGAATCCATTGTTTGAAAGCACTTGGAACACAATGACACTACACAAACTCCTCCTGCTATGGGGCATTTATTTCCACCTTTTCATACCTGATAAGCCACTCCACCATCATATGTTGAGGGGAAATATATCATGCTCAGGAGAATGATGAAACCCCTGGCCATATTTTTTAACATAAGTCTCAGTCTAGACCTCAACTATCTAGGTATGGTAAATTATCCTTCATTCTTTGGATAGTTTATCCTACCAGCCTCTCCAGTGAGCCATGTACATATCACATATCAGAAGGCTTGATATCTCATCTTCAAATATTATACTCTATGCGATGCCACACCAACTGGTCCATAGGTTTGACTTGGTGGGTGGGGATGATCCTATATCTTTTCTTGTAGTTCATTCCCATATTTCACCTCTTCCCTTAAATATTCACGAGGAACCATCCTTCCAAGAAGCATTAAGGCCATTTTTAGACAAGTAAGGTCACCTACCTAAAAGTCATAGATCTAAATTCTGATGGTTAGTTTGTCTACTACAATATATAGAAGATTTAGGGCCTTCTCCTCCTCTCCAAATTTTCCATGGCTCACTATGAAAATGAATTGGATTTGGGGAAAAAAACCGTTTTATAGGAAAAACCCTAGTTTTTACGTCACCCATTGTGACCAAACCGTACCTCCGTTTGATGAATCACCGACACCATTGGAAAGCTCTCACCGTGTTCTATAATGGGTCTCTCTTTATTTTTGGTAATTTGATAATTCACTGGGAAGCCATTTTTTCCATGAGGTTTCACTTTGCCGCCTATGAAAACTAAATTTATTCATTTAAGCCACCCGTACTCTGGCACCACTTTACCTTTGCACTGGTTGAATCACGTGTCAATTTTCAACATGAATAACCATCATTTACTCATGTTTTCACGGTCGCCTCTGGGCCTCCCCCACGTGACAACATCATTGAGTCACCCTTGTTCAGAGCATCAGAGATGAGTCACCCTTGTATTTATGGAGTCTATTCCGAGTCCCCTTGGGACCCGTTACATTGTTTCATACATCATTATGCTACATCCCTCCCATTTTACTCACATTTGGCCTCCAGCTCTACTGCTTCGTCTTTGTCAAAACCCCATTTGACTCATTGACCATCCCCTTTGGAATCATGCCAGTCACTGCCAGGTTAACCATCCTTATTATGCTCTGACAAGGGAAGCCATTAGTCTACCACCCATCTTCTTTCCTTCGTCATCCCTGGTGTCAGTCCATCAATCACTCTTATATGTTCTCATATGCCTTTGTTAAGGATTCCTTATTTCCTTAACTATGGCAAGCCCTCTTCTATCGAGCTTAGCACATTTATTCTAGAAGAGTGGTCTAGAGGGCGGTGTACCCTGGTTCCAACTTCCATCTTTGTCGGGTGCCTTAGATCAAGCAAAGGGACTCATCATTGCCATTTGACTTGATTATTTCTCATGTGATCAACACAAGCTCCTTATCGCATGCTTATGATTCTTACACTTGATGGTTTGGTGATTTAGATGGCTGTTCCAGTGATTCCCAGGGGTGTGTAAGATGTTCTAGACATCATGAGGGGTTGGCTCTTCAGGTCTCCCCTGACATGCCCAGATGACCACAGATGTTGATCCAGCCTCAGATGCAGTTCCACAGATGTGATGGGTTCGGTTTCCACTGCTTGTAATGCTGCCAACTCGCATGTCTCCTTCAGATGATCCATTCATATCTTCAGAGCCCTTTCCTATCTAGTAGGGCTTATTTGATTGTGATCCCCCCTCACCATATCAGCTTGAGGGGCGTTATGTCTCATGTACTAAGATGTTATTGTATTCAATCCCGGCCTGTGTTTTTCTAGGCACATTATGTATATGTGATCGATTGTATTATTTTAGGGCCCATTTATCTAATTGTATCATGTATCATATACTTTGTAGATTAGTCCCACATTGATGGGCTCATCATTATTATTTTTACACAGTTATCTCAGCGGGTATGGGTATGCCTCCCTTGACTCATTTGAGATCATGCATTCCCACATAAATGGAGAATTTTACTAGTTTAGTAGGTTTCGTCCCCTCCATTTTTGTCTGTCCTTGTCTTGCTTCAGTTGTTTCTCTCTCTCTTTGGCTCCCCTTTGGTGTCTCGTGGAAGTGTAACCTACAACGTATTTCAGTCATACAATTTTCTCCTAACACATATATTGGGGGGAAATCTGTTATCATGAAAAAATGGTCACCTATCCATTTCTAACTAGGTGGATTGAAATACATCGTGTAGGATTCATTTTACCATAGTAAAATCACTTTCATTGTGGAAAATAATTTAGTAAACCACTTTTATTAAATTATTTTCTGATTTAAATAAAAAAACCCATGAGAATAATTAGATAAATCATTATTTATTTAGTTTTCTCTAGGAATAACTATTAAATCACTATTTAAATAATTATTCCTTATCACATTTGATTAAATCCCCTAGGAATAATTAAAAAATCACTATTTATTTAATATTCCTTATTTATGTTATTGGAATAATTGTTAAATCACTATTTAATAATTATTTCAATTTCACACCATTCTTAATCCTCGCGAAATAATTAATAAATCATTTTATTTGTTAATTATTTATAAATAAAGATATTTAACCATTTTAAATATCTTTTCCCTTTCCAATAAATATAAAAGATTATTCCAAAACGTTAGATCTTGATTTGGTCAATATTATTTTATTATTATCCATTTTTGAGATTAACTCAATATTTTGTTATATGTAGAAGGGTTTTCCATTCATTCTTCACCATGATCATAATCATCGTCACCATTATCTTCTTTTTTGTTTCGAGCTCCCATTTGATTTCTCCACATTTTGTTTGGGTTTTTCACATATTGAGAGAGAAAATAAAATTTTGAAGCATCAAGGACATTAAAGGACCCATCCCACGAAGGGGGACTTACAAACCCTTTTGTAGATATCCTTCACTAGGTGTTTTTAATAAAGAATTTATTTAGTTAAATTCTATTCATTTGGGTTATAGCATTGGATATTTTTACTCCTGCTTTCTATTCTGGATCATCGATACGTTTGTTGCAGGTTTTCCATTTTTATTACAGATCTGAATCGCAAGTAACCATCAACTTGTTGTTAGGTTCACTTGTCACCTAGTGACTTAAGTGAAGTGTTTTTGGCACACCTTCCAAGAAATTTCACACTAACAATTTGCTATTTCATCTTTGCCAACATGTTTGGTCCAATCAATACCCTGTTCACTGGATCACTCCAGCTAATGGGAGTATTACAACTTTGCCCATAGAGCGCCTCAAATGGAGTCATTCTCAATGACTCTTGAGACCCGTTGTTGTAAGAAAAATCAACCACTGGAAGATACTCCTTTAGTTTCTTTTGCTGATACATGACATACATCCTTAAAATATCCTCCAATATCCTATTGACCCTCTTTGTCTATCCATTTGTCTATAGATGATAAGTTATACTGAAGGCAAACTCTATACACAAACCTGCAAATAACTCCTTCCAAAACCTCAAAGTGAAATTATCATCTCTTTCTGACACAATCTTCTTTGAAACACAATGCAAACTCACTATCTCCTTGATGAAGACATGTGCTACCTCACTGGCTGAATAAGTAGTCTTCGCTGGAATGAAGTGAGCTACCTTGATCAACCTGTCAACTACAACCTTGATGGAATCATGCTGCTTTGATGTCATAGACAAAACTATAATGAAATCCATGTAAATGACCTCCCATTTCCATTTTGGAATCAAAATAGGCTGTGACAGACCAACTGGGTGCTTACACTACGTTTTCACCTGCTAACAATACAAGCATTTAGCAACAAAATCTTCCACTTCATTCTTCATATTCAACCAATAGTATAGGTTATTCAACATTGTCAATGTCTTTTGATATCTTGGGTGAGCCCAATATGGCTTTACATGAAACTCCCTCAAGATAAGCTTCTTGAGCTCACTGTCATCTGACACATAGATTTTGTCCCTGAATCTTACCAAGCCATTTGTTGTGAGAAAATAGTCCACATTCTCATCACTTGTACCCTGCTATAACCTTTTCTTAAGCTACTGGTACCTGTCATCTTATTATCCTGCCTGTAGGATCCGACCTTGTAATTCCATTCCATAAGAACTCATAACTGCTATATGATTTACCTATAATCTTCTACTGAGAGCATCTGCAACCTTATTATCCTTTCCCTTAATGTATTTGATCTCAAAGTCAAACTCACTAAGGGTGGCCAACCATATAGCTTTCCTGACATTAATATTTGGTTGTTCAAATAGGTACCTCATCCCACTGTGATCGCTCATCAATACAAACCTCCTACTAAGAAGATAATGCTTCCACATCTTCAACACATGAATGATCTTTGCCAAATCAAGGTCATGAATCACATAATAATGCTCGTACTCATTCAGTTTCCTTGACTCATAACACACCACCCATCCCTCCTACATCAGAACTCCACCAAGTCCTCTCTTACAAGCATATGTGCATACCACAAACTCTTTATCCAGATCTAGAATCTTTAGGACTGGAGGATTTGTGAACAACTACTTCAACTACTCAAAATTTTCTACACATTCTTCTACCCGTTTAAATTTATTTTATTTCCTTTCCTCTACAAGGATGTAATAGGATATGCGATTTGTCAGAAGTTCCTGATGAACCTCTTATAGTAACATGCTAGCCCCATGAATGATTTGACCTCATCCACATTCCTAGGATCTACCCATTCCATGATAACTCTTATCTTTTCCAAGTCCACTACTATGCCTTCCTTGGAAATAACATGTCCCAAGTAATGTACCTCTGTCATAAAGAAACTACATTTTCCAAGCTTGGTATACAACTAATGTTCTCTTAGGAATCTCAATACTGTTCCTAAGTGTTTGACATGATCTTCCTCATTCTTATAATTTATCAATATATCATTAATGAATACAACAACAAACTTGTCTAGATAAGGATGTAACACACTATTCATCAAACATGTAACGCCCTCCTCCCACATTTACCTAAGCTAACCGGTCCACCGAGGTAAACATGTGACAAAGAGTTACTATGATGTGATTCAACTCCCCATGTATAGTTAAGGAAGTGGAACCAATAAAAAAAACCAATCTGACCTTTCTTAGGATCTACAGAACCTTCAGGAGACAACTAACCCTTCCAGGTGCCCAACCCATGAGACAAATTGTGATTTTGCTGAGATAGACCTCGATTCACTCACATGACAAGCCATGCATGTGAGTAAGACCATCTAGTCACTCCCACAACAAGGCATGCATACAACTATGGCCTCTTTTAGGCAATTATGAGCCATTGACCTCAAATTTTGTGCCACTTTTTTAGGGCTAGGCCTAAGGCTTCTGGCCATAACTTTTTGAAACTTCCAGAAATAATAAATAACAATGAATCAAAGCTACTAATGTAAACATAGGTACAAGGACTTGACCTACCTCCTACTAGCCATGACATACATTTCATCAAACATTCATAAACATGTAATATACGGGTCATAACAACATATCTAAGCATAGGGGTCTCATACTTATCTGAGAGTCATCAAGAAGAATTGATGCCTTATCACAATAACTACATTATCTGTTGAAAATAACAACAAGAAATGATAAAAATAGAATCCATAAATTCCAGTTTAATTTGTCCTTGAATTAAACTGAGAATTAAAATCGAATTTTATTCTCATACCAACTTGTAATAAGTATCTAAAGTGAGTTGACTTAGTTAACTTAGGAATTTCGTGTTGGAAGTCTTTCTGAAGTCATGTATATATTCTCCCTATATTATAGGGGTCAACGATGAGTTAACTATGAGTTGTAATTAGTTAACTTAGTTTATTGAGTTAAGTCCAGTTAAATTAGTTCCAAACTGGTTGAGGAACTAATAATGAGTTAACAATCAGTTGATGCATTAGTGCACTCAACTACTGCTACTCCAGTTAACTAAATATTCCCTCATCAGAAACTCATGCATGGCAATTCTAAGAAATACCCAGTTGAGACTAGAGTGCAGGGACAGTGTACTATTTGTTTTAGATTTTTCTGAGTTGCGCTGAAAGTGCATGCATTCAGGAACTGATCCTTGAGGGATTCCATGGCTTTTAGAGGCTTTATTTCCCTTTAAATACAAGCTATCCTCCATAGGAATTACGCATTGGGATGGAGACTTGGAGAGCTTGTGAAGAGGCTAAGATTTGGTCTTGTGCTTGCTTATGAGTTGGAGATTGAATCTGTTGAGTGCTTGGATTGTTCTTGGGAGAAAAAGCATTGTAATTTCATCTTGATTTTCCGGATTAATACAATATAATAGTGGGGTTTTGAGCTATGGATTTCCCCAGATATTTATTGTGTTATGTTCCCTTGATGTCCTTCCTCTTTTCAATTATTGTTTGCTCGATATTTATGTGCTTCCACTGTAAAGAGTAAAAGTATATTATTGTCTCTTGTTTTAGTATATTACATGAGCTTGTGAATCTACATGATTTTCTACATGGTATTAGAGTTGAGAAAAATACACTAGAGGAGATTTCAAAGTTTTGAGTTTTGGGTTACAGGTGAAATTCGAATTTGCAATACATACTTCAAGATTGACCGATGGTGTTATACGGTTTGCAGCTCGAGTATGCCTTGTATGGTAGCTCAAATTATATAGTCTGGAAGGATAGGATGGAGGCTGTGTTGGAGGATAATGGATTGAAGGAATTCATTGATTAGGATATTCCTAAGCCACTAGCATCGGATGCTCAGAATCTAGCCGAATGGAAGAAGCATATGGCAAGGTGAGGCAGATAATCCTTGAGGGAGTTCAAGACCACATTGTCTCAAGTCTCCATGGGAAGGAAACTACGCATGCTATGTGGAAAGCATTGAAGGATCTTTTCTAGAATATCAATGACCAAATGAAGTTAGCGCTGAAAGATAAACTTTGAAAAATCAAGATGGAGGTGGGCGACTCAATTCCAAATTACTTGACCAAGTTCACTCAATGTTGTGATGAACTTGGAAGTGTTCAAATCACAGTTTCCGAGGAAGATAAGGTAAGCCTTGCTCTTCTTGGACTCCTAAAGAGTTGGCATAGTTATCAGGACTCTGTCAATGGCCAGGAGAAACTACCATATTGGGAATGACTATGATCATATTTGATGCAGGATGAGATCAAGAGGAACACCAGAGATGGGACCTCTTCCAAGGAAGTGGAATAGGATTTTTCCTTAGTGAGTAAGGAAAAGTGGGCCAAGGGAAAGATGTACGAAGGCAAGGAGGGAAAAAAGAAGATGGAATTGATGAAAGTCAATTGTTTTCACTGTCACAAGCACGAGAATTATGCCAAGAACTACCCACAAAAGAAAGAAATCAAGAAAGAGCTGACAATAGCGGTAGTAGGTGAGGCTCTAGCTTCACAATTCGAACTTGATTTCACTCTCATTGCATGCATGGCTAGAACTTTCATGGGAGGCATGTGGTATCTTGAAAATGATCCCTCATTCCATATGACACAGAATAGAGATCTCTTTAGTGATTTTAAGGAGAAAGACCTCAAGCAGAGCACAGAGTTTGGAGATGATGAGAGGTATAGAGCTACTGGGATTGATACGGTTACCTTTCACAGGGAGTTTGGATCCCCTCTTAGGATCACAGATGTGATGTATGTTCCAAGACTAAATAAGAATCTTATTTTAGTCGCAGTATTGGAAGACTGTGACTATGATGCATTTTTAATAAGGAAAAGCTTTTACTTAGACATATCACCATGGGACAGGTGAAACATATTGTTGCACGGGTCAAGAACCTGTATTCTCTTGAGTTTAAAGATGCATGTAAAGCCTTAAGGAGCAAGAAAAAGGTTAGAGACTTGGTAGTTAAGAGGGAGAGTAAATTACCTCTCAACATGCAGCCCCAGAAGAAGCCTCAGAAGAAAATTCAGGAAGTTGTGGAGCAGCCACAACTAGAGAAGATGAGAGGAGACCAAATGGAGAGATCCACTCAAGCAAAGAAGAAGCAACCTTAGACAATTTTGGAGCAACCACAATTGGAGAAGCCGAGAGAAGACCGAGTGGAGGCATCTAGTCATTCAAAGACCTCCAATAGGGGGAACTTTCGAGCCAAGTGGGTAGAGGGATCACATCCAGCCATACCTCCAGGTGAGAGGTGGGGCGATTTGAAGTGATAGTCCCAAGAGGGCTGAAATTGGGAAGGGTCCATTGAGTGGTTTTGTCTCATGGATCGTACCTTTCTACGGGAGCCCAAAGTACACAGTGGCGGGAGAAATCAATGGGATTGATGGAGTTAGAGATCAGAGTGACAGAGGATAGAGCAGCCAAATACTAAAGACATGTAGAGAGGGTTGGCAACAAGTGCAGAAAGGTAGAGTCAATAGAAGCACAAATTTTTTAGCGACAGAGGCAATAGTAGTCAAATATTTTGATGATAGATGCATCATTATAATTAAGGTTGGATGTTTTTTTGTTTCTGGAGTTGTTGGAGCAACAAAACTAAAGAGAAGTGTTGCATGTAGAACATTCCAAAGGTTCAGGATTGAGATCAAGTTGAATTCCTTTCTTGTTGAGAGGGAGTGTTGAAAATAGCAACAAAAAATGATAAAAATAGAATCCATAAATTCTAGTTTAATTTGTCCTTGAACTAAACTAATAATTAAAATCAATTTTTATTCTCATAGTAACTTGTAATAGTCAACTAGAGTGAGTTGACTTAGTTAACATAGGAATTTCAAGTTGGAAGTCTTTCTGAATTCATGTATATGTTCTCCCTATATTATAGGGGTCTAGGATGAGTTAAGTATGAGTTTTAATTACTTAAATCACTTTATTGAGTTAAGTCCAGTTAAATTAGTTCCAAACTGTTTGATGAACTAATAGTGAGTTAACATTTAGTTGATGCATTAGTGCACTCAACTAGTGCTACTCTAGTTAATTGAATATTCCCTCATCAGAAACTCATGCATGTGAATTCTGAGAAAGATCCAGTTGAGACTAGAGTGCAAGGACAATGTACTATTTGTTTTAGATTTTTCCGAGTTGCATTGATAGTGAATGCATTCAGGAACTGATCCTTGAGAGATTGAGTAGTTTTTGGAGGCTTTATTCCCCCTTAAATACAAGCTATCCTCCATAGGAATTACACATTGGGATAGAGACTTGGAGAGATTGTGAAGAGGCTAAGCTTTGGCCTTGTGCTTTCTTATGATTTGGAGATTGAATTTGTTGAGTGATGGGATTGTTCTTGAGAGAACAAGCATCGTAATTTCATCTTGATTTTCTGGATTAATACAATATAGTAGTGGGGTTTTGGGCTGTGGTGTTCCCTGAATATTTATTGTGTTATGTCCCCTTGATGTTCTTCCTCTTGTCGATTATTGTTTGCTTGATCTTTATGTGCTTCCATTGTAAGGAGTAGAAGTAGATTCTTGCCTCTTGTTTTAGTAGATTACATGAGGTTGTGAATCGACACAATTTTCTACATTATCATCTATTAGGTCATATATTCATTCACATCTCATGTACTAATCAAATCATGATGAGAAGCATAACCAAAGTCTTTCATGAACCATGCTTATAACCAACAAAATAACAAGAGTAGAACAACCATAAAAACCATATATTAACTAGTACACTTACACATGAAATACTAAAGGAACATGAGTTTTTATTAATGTATGCATAAACAAACCAAAATTATGGACTTTGACGAACCATCCGACCATAGATTGGGCTGAACCAAATATTTATTTCAACCAATCAACCCCATGCCATATTCCAAGCATGAATGTGGGACTCACACCAAAACCAATCAAGGCTTCCTTAGCCTTTACTATATATCCACAAGGGATTCCTAGGCCCGAAACCTAGATTAATATAACCATGATTTACCACAATCCCACTGGATCACTAGGCCCTAAATAGGAATGGATGCCTCCAGATATCTCCACCTAAACTAAGAGGGGTTTGTCTGTCTCCACCAATAGCCTTTACCATATATCTTGTCATTCATTGGTCGAGGATTACTAGGCCCAATGAGGCTCCACCCTCTAGGTTTTATTGTATATCCTGCCATTAATTGGTTGAGGATTCCTAGGCCTAATGAGGGCATACACAATCATGATTTACCACAATCCCACCTTCACTGGTCTATGGATTCCTAGGCCTTATGTTTCTCCCCTAAGACCACCCCACTCAATTTCAAAACCATACGACAATACAACTCAACCAAGTAAGAGAAACCCCATCACACAATGGGTATCTCAAAATGGAAAGGCGAGGCTGAAAACCATTGTCACACCTGGAAAAACCCATGCCAAAAAAAAAAGAGAAAAAATATCACACAGGCATGTACCATGCATGCCAAAACTAGTAAGGAAATCATACATGCAACTCGATAACTGCAAGTAATCCTACAGTAGCCGCTTGAATACTGCTCTTCCTTGCTTCCTCTTGTTTTCTTGTCCTTCCTTTTCCTTCTTTCCTCCAATGCTAGAGTGCTCCAAGAATAATATAAGTGTCCAAGAGTATGAGAGAGTAGAGAGAATAGAGAGAGCTCCAAAATTAAACTAAGGAAAAGGTTGTGAACTGATCCTCAAAATCCCTTTTATCAACGAGGCCTTTATTTTCTTTATTTTCCATTATTTTCATTCATTTTACTCCTCACATGTAACTTGTGACCTTTCGCCTTCCTTTTCTCCCAATTTCATTATTTTTAGAAATAAAATTCCAATTAATGCCACTTTTGCTTTCCAAAGCCTTTGTCATTTCCTTTGCCAATTTCCTTACCCATAATAAACCAAATGAACATCCACACTAGGATGATTTTCTAAACATTCAACTTGGAATACGTGTCCCATGACCTTGGTTATTATTTTTCCGTTATTAACTTTATTAAATGGAATTTTGACCAGGGTTGTGTTGTAGTGGCTACAGCCACCCTCCAAAATTTTGCCCAGGCTTTGTTTTGTAGCCTCCCTTCTAAATCACAATAGCCTATCATGCATTGATGCAGGTACTTGTGCTTTGATTGAGCTTCATATTTTTCATTTTCGCTTGTGTTTTCTTACTTGGTTTACTCCCTAACTGTTATCCGGGAATAATGTCCACTCAGATGCTTCTATTCCCACTAAGATTGGTGGCTATCTTAGAAACAAACGATTAAAGTCTACTATCATTTCCTTTTGTGAAAATAGATGAGAGGAGAACCAAGAGGACCAACCTGAGTCTTGCACTTGATTTCCTCTCCTTCTTGATAGAGTTTCGCCGCTTCTTCTTTGTCTACCTAGCTTCAAAAGAACCTATGGAATCACAACAACATACTACTATGCAAGAAACAAGGCTCTGACCCAACATCATCCTCCAGCTAAGAAGCCCTTCTTCACCCCAAGCAAATCTAGATCACCCAACACTGTGAATGTACACTAGAAAACCAACAGCACTTCTCTATAAGATACAAAATTCCAGCCCCTACATCTATGTGATGAGGGATCCATATATAGATGATTACAGAGAGGTGAGTCATCTTCTGGGATCTTGATTAATGTCTTCTCTCTGATAGTTCCTGCTTCCACTTGGAGAATGATGATCTCTTACTCATCCCTGGT
>APFE030002485.1:8562-19415 GCA_000404065.3 Pinus taeda
GAGCCGAGGCAAGAGCCTTGGCTTCGAAATCTTCCATAAATAGATTCGCCACGATCGGGGAGAGGGGGGAACCCATGGCAACACCACAGGTCTGCTCGAAGAACTCACCCTCAAAACTGAAGAACGTGGAAGTGAGACATACCTCTACCAGATGAGCGGTATCTGGATCAGTAAGGCGGTAGATCACCTCCATGGCTTCTTTTATAGGAATGCTCGTGTACATTTTGATATATAAATATTTTAAGTTATGAATGCAGTGAGGTATTGCAATTTTTTGTTTTCGTACGTTTGAATTTTGCTATCTAGTCAAGATATCATTGGTATATATATTGTAATCCATTCAGAATTAAAATAATTTATTTCGTTTTTGTTTTTTTTGTTTTTTTGTTTTTTTGTTTTTTTTTTTTTTTTAAATGGGTAAAATTTTGTAATTTTTGTTTTTTAATAAAAAAGTAATTATGTTTATTTTTTATAATTTTAAATGAAATATTTATATAGATTAACATATTATTAATTAAAATAGTGGAATTATTAATTTTTTAGAATATTTCAATAAAGTTGGTAGGAGGGGAAGGGGTGTTTTATGGCCCCGAGGTTTAGGATGCATGACAAATAATCAAGGTGAAGCTTATGCTCTGTACCAAGGGATTTAATTAGCCGAAGAGAAACATGTAACTTCTCTCATTAGGTTGGGAGACTTCTTCCTTATTCATCCTTTGGTGAAGACACCTTTAGGAAGAACAAAACATTCGAAAGTCTTATGAAAAGAATTAAGAAAATCGCTAAAGAGATCCCTTCAATAGCATATTTCCATGTTCTTTGTCATCTGCTTACGTATGTGTTAATGAAGGGTGTAAATGAAGATTGGGAAATTTAAAAATCAATGGTTGAATCAAGCCTTCCCCTATTCCTTAGAGCTAAATGGATTAGCATCACATAGTTATGGAGTACATTATCAATAAGTTATAGTATATCATGTAAATTTTGTTTTTTGGTGGGTTAGTTTTTTAAAGTATATATCAATGTTATTAATCAACTATAGTATGACATGTAAATTTTGATTTTTCGTGGCAGTTTTGTAAGGTATATATCTACAAAACCCCATTTTTTGTTGTTTAATTTGAAATCCCTCTATGGTATAGCTGAAAATTTTGAGGTGAAATCTTGATTTGTGTTATTTAAACTGGTTTTTAACTGCATATTTGGATTCAGCGCCTTGAAAAATTCGTAAGACATTTTGATTGTGAAGGGATTACCTATTAAACTTATAATTTCAATAAATTACTACCAGAGAAATTTGAAAATGCGACACGCCTAATTATTGGTCAAAAAATGATGCAGGGTCAACCTGCAACAGAAAGAACCTTTAGTCTACCTTGCAAATTCACTTGCATCTCAGCATCAAAATTACAAATTCACCCACTATCTCTATTTCATGCAGAAGTTTTTATTTAAAACTTAAGATTCAAACTACAACTCACAATCAACACGCCCTAATCGAATGGCATAGCATATTTGCCAATACCCAAATATGAATTTCACTATTGTCAACGCCCTTATATTTTATCTTATTCAATTTATAATGCAAGACCTGTAGATTTACTCTTTCAACATATGAACCAACACCTTTTTATAAAAACATTCAAACAGCATTCATGCCTTATCAAGCAATACAACCCATGTATCCTCTCGCTCCACAGATCTGATCTATCCTTAACTTAATTCATAAATCGGGTTGAACACTCTTACAAACAGAGCGTTATGAAGATTCTTGCGCTCAGATCCATGTCTTCAAGGTTCCTGTCTATGAATCACTGCGGCCCTGTCAAAGGCATCAATTCACAAAACCAAATCACTGATCCAGTGATTCGGATCGATTTCGCTTTCACTGCTCCAAACTCTTGTCATACACCGATATGTCAATCAGCGATCCCCAATCTGCAACTTATAAACATTACAATCATTACAAAAAAAAACCTGCACCACAAAAAAATCAAACACAAATCGCAGTCGGAAATATGCATTTCCCTTTTTCTATGATCATCGAAGTTCCGATTCAATACATTCCCTAGAGTCCGATCCGATTCAATCGGAAATCGGAGATTAACATTTACAACGATCGACAGTTGGAATTTAAAATGCGATTGATTATCGCCCGAACTCCCCGGACGTGATTCCACATCACTCAAGGTTTAATATAACATTCCAACACCGATGCAATACCAAATCTGCGATCGCTATCCCAATGTTGATATTTAATTTTTCCAACGCGATGTCACTCCACCTCCGCACTCTACTGCGCTCCAATTTAAATCTACACCGATATCCTTTATTGCCAAAACTGTTGACCATTATCACAACACCAATGCGATATGATTCAATTTGCTATTACGCAGAATCATATTTATTTCAATCCATTACGCAGATCAATAAAGTTCAAGCCTTCAAAATTCGTTGTATGATGGTGCATTGAATATTTATTGAAATCACAATAAACAGAACAACTCTCGGCCTTTGGCCCAATTACACAGTAAAAATGACCCCTGCCAACCTATACAGTTCACCCACACTCTGAGCTTACTCTCCACACAAAACCTGTTCTAATCTACCTGATTTATTTTTTTCTTCTAAGCTCATTAATCTATACTAATTGAATTGAACCAATTTAGGTTCAAATCCCTTTAATCACTCAACAAAGTCCTCAAATATCTCAACAAAATCCTAAAATCACTCTGGAATCCCTAACGATCCTCTCTCACCCAAAATTTATGAAACTAATTTCTAAATTAATATTTAGAAAAATCTCTCATCCCTTTACATCCTCCACTACATCTGGACCAAATTCTCTCATATTAAAATATAATTTAATCACTCAAAAGCCTATTAATATTTACATAAATTTAATATTTTCCCAAAAACATGAGACCCCTTAGTTTTAATAAATACAAAGAATTTTTCCGAGTCTATGCTCCTGCATCAGACTCCCAAGAAAATGATCATGATCTCCAGATCATGCGTTTTAAATCTTTGTCCGCCTGGATCCCACATTTTGTTTTGTAACTCATCATCTATATCTGTTGTTTGCTTCTTTTCTCCAGGTCTCCGTATCTTATGCTGTCTTGCTCCACTTGCTGCACTTTCACAACTTGTCTCCGTCTTTATTTTGTCGCTGTTGTTTTTCTTACTTACTGATGCCTTCATCTGAGACACTTTCAACATGATTCTTCTGATTAAATCAATTTCTTTGTCTAATAAATCTTCAGATTGCTGATTTCTTGCTGTCTGTTGAGCTAAGATGGCTTGCTCAGTTTTTACTTTCTCTATTTGTACTGTCACTTGCTGAATTCTTGCCTCTATGCTTGTTTCTGTTCTGACTGCCACCCGATCATCCATTCTCTCTTGTCTTCTGGAATAGAAAACCTCTTCTCCCTTCATTTGACTGCTCGACTGAGTCAAATATTCACCAGTACCTACAACAATACCTGTATTCACAAAACACTTGTTAGAATAAAAATCATAAGGCCTTAGTGCCTTACTTCCCACTGCCAGCACTTCAGTATGTTGATCCCAATCATTCTTGAGACTATCACTTAGTCTCTCCTCAGTGTCATCTTCTCCGAGAATGCCTTTGTGTTCTGGTTCATAAAAATGAACCTCTTTATTTTCATTCATCTCTGTCTTTATATTCTGAACACTTATCTTCTGTACTTCTAGTCTCTGCTCTAGAACACTTAGCTCATGCCATAAACCTATCATCTCCTTTGAGAAACTTTCTATGCAATTTTCAATACTTTCACAAGCCAAGCTCTCTGTTGTCACCATCTCATCATCTATTATCATAACATAATTATGATTCTCAACTCCTGCAATAAACTCAGTTATCTGTCCATCACTTAATAAAAACAATTTGTCATTATCAGCATTTATAACAAATTGGACATCGTCATGTATCATCCCTGCATTCATACACAACTTGTCAGTTTG
This sequence comes from Pinus taeda, assembly GCA_000404065.3. Lineage (NCBI taxonomy): Eukaryota > Viridiplantae > Streptophyta > Pinopsida > Pinales > Pinaceae > Pinus > Pinus taeda. The sequence goes on from APFE030002485.1 coordinate 12,547, forward strand.
AAAACTACAAGTTTCAACAACTTTAACCGTCGGTTCATATACCAACTCTTCCAGCTGAATCTCCTTTTCATTCATATGAACTTCCTCCTGTACTGTAACAGTAAAAGCATCATTGCTTTCTTCTTCAGAGTACTTATCTCCTGAAAGACTCCTTTCCACACTTGCGACAGCTTCACAAGATTGCGCATCCTCCTCAGCCCCTATAATCACATCAAAATTATCAGCTACAAAAATACAAGAGTTCACATTATTCAGCTGGTCCGGATCTACCCAATAACTCAAGAAATCATCAATGATCTCCTCCTCTATTTCATCAATGGAAACCTCCTCTTCCAACTCAGCTGCTCTGAGTTCTTCCCGTCTCAACTGTACATCCATCATCCGCTCGAGCTTCTTCAGCTCTTCTGTTAACTGCATGTTTCTCTGTTGATCCCTTTTCTGTTGTAGCCTCTGCCACTTCACTCTCTTCCTCATCAGCCAACCATGTCTCTGGCCTTTCATATTTTCCTGCAACAACTCCATCAATAACTCAAGATGAATTGTGATCTCAGCTTTCTCTTTCTCGTATTCTTCATTAGTCCACTGCTTGAATATGCCATTTGCCTTAGCATATTTCTCCCTCATTCTAATGTGGTTTCCCGCCGAAACTCTGCTTTCTCCTTTATGACTTTCAGTAGTCATTTCCTTCGCCATGAGTTTCTCACTCATGAGTTGCATCAAGCCTCTGCAACAGTAACCTCTCCTGCTGCCACTTACCTCACCAATCCCTTCCTCTGGATCTGGTCTTTTGGTAATCACCTAGTCCTCTGCTGGAACCTTTCGAGCATTCTCCACTGCTCCTTCAGGCTTTTCTCACCTACAACTCTTAAGAACACACTTGTCCTTTTCATTCAACCTCCGTTGAATCTTTAGGTTTTTCCACACACCTAGAATCCTTTGTTGGATTCCATCACTGCTCTCAAGTTGTGATCTGATTCTTCCTGCTGAGATTTCTCCACTATGCCTGCAACCAAATTCTGTAAATAGTCTTCAAACCAGAGTTAAATATCAACTACACAATCTCACCTTTCAAGATCCTGTTGATCTCACTTCCTTCCTCAACTGCACTTGCATACCTGTGCTGCCATCTTCATTAGTTTCACAATCCGACATTCATTCATCACATGCAATTAACTAAATTAAAAAAAAAACTTGAATCCTCTCCCAGAGCTATTGCAGCTTTTCAACAAAACCATCTGTCTTCATTCATAAAACAAACATTCTTCAATCTCAACAGAGCCAGGCTCTGATATCAAAAATGATGCAGGGTCAACCTGCAACAGTAAGAACCTTTAGTCTACCTTGCAAATTCACTTGCATCTCAGCATCAAAATTACAAATTCACCCACTGTCTCTATTTCATGCGGAAGTTTTTATATAAAACTTAAGATTCAAACTACAATTCACAATCAACACGCCTTAATCGAATGCCATAGCAAATTTTCCAATACCCAAATATGAATTTCACTATTGTCAACGCCCTTATATTTTATCTTATTCAATTTATAACGCAAGACCTGTAGATTTACTCTTTCAACATCTGAGCCAACACCTTTTTATAAAAACATTCAAACAGCATTAACACCTTATCAAGCAATACAACCCATGTATCCTCTCGCTCCACAGATCTAATCTATCCTTAACTTAATTCATAAATCGGGTTGAACGCTCTTACAAACAGAGCGTTATGAAGATTCTTGTGCTCAGATCCATGTCTTCAAGGTTCCTGTCTATGAATCACTGCGGCCCTGTCAAAGACATCAATTCACAAAACCAAATCACTGATCCAGTGATTCGGATCGATTTCGCTTTCATTGCTCCAAACTCTGGTCATACACCGATATGTCAATCAGCGATCCCCAATCTGCAACTTATAACCATTACAATCATTACAAAAAAAAACCTGTGCCACAAAACAATCAAACACAAATCGCAGTCGGAAATATACATTTCCCTTTTTCTATGATCATCAGAGTTCTAGCACGTGAGGTGCATGACATGCTGGCTGGGGCGGAAGGCTTTCACTCCCCCCAGCCCGGTTCGATTCCTGCGGCGGGGCCGCGATATTTTCGGCGATTGCGACGGCTTATGCCGTATATTCTCCTGCTGGCTACGGCCATGTGTTTCATTTGCGGGCTTCGGCCTATGATGTAAATTCTGCGGGCTTCGGCCGTATATAAAATTATTTTGCTGGCTTCGGCCGTATGTACAAATATTCTGCTGGCTTCGGCCATATGTCAATATAATCTCGATTTTTCAGGGGACCCCCCCTTTAAAAAAATGATCATCAGAGTTCTGATTCAATACATTCCCTAGAGCCTGATCCGATTCAATCGGAAATCGGAGATTAGCATTTACGACGATCGGCAGTCGGAATTTAAAATGTGATTGATTATCGCCCGAACTCCCCAGACTTGATTCCACACCACTAAAGGTTTAATATAACATTCCAACACCGATGCAATACCAAATCTGCGATCGCTATCCCAATGTTGATATTTAATAGTTCCGACACGATGTCACTCCACCTCCGCACTCTACTGCGCTCCAATTTAATCTACACCGATATCCTTTGTTGCCAAAACTGTTGACTATTATCACAACACCAATGCGATATGATTCAATTTGCTATCGCAACCAATATTGTGCTATCATTTATGTCGTTTTACAGTTGTTCCGATGCGAGATTCCAGGCCCAATGCAATTTCCCAAACCAGTGTATAAAACTTTACAATCGGCTCATTGATATATGTTAAGGTATGCTATGTTCATGGCTGATAACACATAAACTCAACCCTCATATTATTCAAATTAAGGGAAGACAACAACGTTTTATCCAGAACGCCATATTTGAACTAAGATCACACAATCTCCTGTAAATTGACATGAATTCTCACAACATTTAATAACACAATCCTTCCTCCTTTGAATTACCTCACGAAAAGGAATCAGCGATCTATCAAATGGAATAATCTCTGCCAATTTAATTCGATGATCCAAGTTTTCATTAAAACAACACTACATACAGTTAATTTGACACCACACAGAATCATATTTATTTCAATCCATTACGCAGATCAATAAAGTTCAAGCCTTCAAAATTCGTTGTATGATGGTGCATTGAATATTTATTGAAATCACAATAAACAGAACAACTCTCGGCCTTTGGCCCAATTACACAGTAAAAATGACCCCTGCCAACCTATACAGTTCACCCACACTCTGAGCTTACTCTCCACACAAAACCTATTCTAATCTACCTGATTTATTTTTTTCTTCTAAACTCATTAATTTATACCAATTGAATTGAACCAATTTAGGTTCAAATCCCTTTAATCACTCAACAAAGTCCTTAAATATCTCAACAAAATCCTAAAATCACTCTGGAATCCCTAAGGATCCTCTTTCACCCAAAATTTATGAAACTAATTTCTAAATTAATATTTAGAAAAATCTCTCATCCCTTTACATCCTCACTACATCTGGACCAAATTCTCTTATATTAAAATCTAATTTAATCACTCAAAAAACCGTTTAATATTTACATTAATTTAATATTTTCTCAAAAACATGAGACCCCTTAGTTTTAATAAATACAAAAAAAAATTCCGAGTCTATGCTCCTGCATCAAAAAAATTCTTTATATTTCGAAAATATGGAATATACGATGCCGACAAATTCTTAACGGGACAGAGACGCAGCACGCTCGCTTATTTAAGTAGGAAATTCTTTATATTCCGAGAATATATTACGAATACCACCATTGATTCCGAGAAAATTATTTTGCCTTACAGAAAACAACATTGAGACGTAACCGATCCATCTATCCACTATAAAGTTTGGCGTGTCTAAAGTTATCACATATTTGTCTGTTGTGATTGGAATATGAATGCTTTTTTTTGTCAAACGATCGTGTCATCCAGATTTTAAGGTAACGTATGTAATATGCAACTTTGCGTGTTTATATATATTTATATAAAACTTTGCGTGTTTATATATATTTATTTATATATAGAGTTTAATTAATAAATAAGAATGGTTTTTTTTGGGATTAAATTGTATTTTTTAATATAAATAAAAGAATTAAATTTGAGGTCTATAACAATTTTTATTAGATAAATAAAATTGAATGGAAAAAAATGTGTGTTTTTTATTTAATTTGTTTTAACTGGGTTGAGTTATAGTTGGGGAACCATCTATTTATTAGACACAGGTATAGTGTGTCCATTAGTAGAATGTTATCATCATGCTTTTGTGAATTTTTCTTATCGTCATCATTTATTTGCCATTATTAAAGATATTGGAATGCATTATTAAGCTATTGATGTAATGATTATATTAAATATTATGGAGAATATGTATTACAAACTAAATATCCACAGTGTCAATAATTTATCAAGTAACAAAAAAAGTGTCTTGCAAGGTTCTTCATCATATTGGCATAACTCTATGTTGACAGTGATTATTCAAGTGTCAAAACGTAGCATAGTTTATAAATTATCATACATAGAACAAAAGTGAAGAGGGTGTTCTTTTGATGCTTACACATGGTTCTATATTTAGGAACATCAAAGAAAGATGGTCAATGTTTAAAGAAAAGCATCATAGTGTTGGGGTTTTAGTGACAACCATGTCAATCTCATAGTGTTGGGGTTTCAGTGACAACCATGTCAATCCATTTGGAGAGGTCAAGTTTGTTTACTCGATGTGGCCTAGCCTATTTTTATCTTCCTTTTTGTTTATGATTGTTTTTTAAATGGAACATTTCATTTATCTTGTTTGTTGAATAATTTATTTTATATATCATATCATTTATCTTGTTTGTTGCATAATTATTGTCAATATTGCGTGCTTCCTCTTTATTGAGGTGTTCACACACGAAGTGGTAATTATGTTTATTTTCAATCAATTATGTAATTACCAAGTTAAAGATATGAATGTACACATTGGAATTCTTATTGATGAGTTACTAAAACTATGGGTTGGCATCAACATGTAAGACATATCTGAACCAATAGGCAAAAGAAATTTCTATTCTCGAGAATACTTACATAGACAATAAATGATGCTCGAGGGCTAGCCCATTTTTTTGGTATGTATTGTACACATGGACTTTAATAAGTATATAATGTTATGAAAATATAAAGCATGTTATTAAAATAATTCCTTGGTATAGATAAATTTTGACACCAATCCATATCTTGCAGGTTTTTAAATAAAGAGTAAATCTTCATATCCAATCTATGGTCTTAAAATAAAATTTTGTCATTTAAGAAGAATAGGAAATGAAGTCTTTGATGAGTATAGGCACTTCCTTCTAAGAACCATAAGCATTGAAATATTGAAAAACATTTTTTTTTAGAAAATTATATATCACAGAGCAATGGAACACAAAATATATTGCAGAAATATAAACACAGATAACATATAAAACAAGAGAGACACAGATATATGTGGTTCACCCAATTTGGGCTACGTCCACAAGAAACAGTCAGTCCTTCCTTTTATATTATCTAGCAAATTGAAGAGATACAACCTACAACAAAGCTGTTGTAAATCCCTCTTCCTTCTCACACAATCTCCCCTCTCTTTCTCGCTCAAAATACAGATCTACATAGACGCAATACAATTCCCTCATCTATAGCGAGGGGTTGCCTTCTAGGGAAAAAACCCTAGATTAAACATAACTTCTGTTATCACTCAGGTTGTCCCTTAGCTCCTGAAGGGATACGGCCGAGGTAACCACAAACCAATCTTTGGACTGCAGGTTCTAGCCCACTTGCAATCACAGAGGGCTCTCTCTTAATGATTTAACTTTGTTGATGATGATTTTAGGCTAGTTGTCGAGTTCAGGGTTCTTGTTTGTGTTTGGATGGAAAGAAAATTCTTTCCAGCAGAGAGGCAATTCATGAAGTGATAAGTTTCAAACCATTGGGCATGGAGTCATGGGTCAGGATTGCCAGTGCGTTTTCTTGGTCATAAGAGGAATATGGAGCGGGATAGCTGCACACAACACAGCTTTCAGACTAAAAAGATGAATGACATGTAAGGAATGAGAGGCACTTAAGAATCTCTCGCTCAGCTTAACAGAGGGAAGGGATGAACTCTATCTAGGGGCAATGAAGAATCCCTGGATAATTGTCATGTGTGATGAGGTTAGGGCAAACATGAGCCATATGGAATTCATATTTATGCCTAAACAAATGAAAACATATAGAAACAACAGAAATTCAACATAGAGTGTAATTAAACAAATTCTAAGCTAGTCTTCTTTTCTGTTGTTTAGATGGTAGCTTATGAATGGAAAACAGAGGTAAGAAGCACTTATTGAGTCATGCAACAGCACAAGAATTCCATAATCACTCTTTAACCGTTAAACACAGTGAACAATCCATTCTCCAAATCTCATAAGTAGTCTTTGATTATAGAAACTATCAAGTATTACAGTGCGAGTCTCTCCTGGAGCAAAATCAGCTAAGGATAGCTTGTCAACCAAACAACCCTTAATACAGTCTTCAGGGCTGTTTTTATAGTGCAAAAATCTCAAAATATTTATTACAACCGACCTAAAACAGGTTTGCGGAAAAAACTTTCTAAACCTAAAACTGTGCCAAAATTAAATGCAGGTAAATATCTATTGAACTGAGTCAGAGGTAGCTAGATCAAAATGTGTGTAATGTGGCCCTTGGTGGCTCGATGTAGTGGTTATGTCATAACTGTGCATTGAGTTCTGGTCCACTGATCTTCTGTGAGTTTAATGTGCAGTCATTTGTGCTGGTGAGCCTTCAATGCGTCTTCAATTGCTTCTTGACTTTCAGAGCTTTCGTTTT
>APFE030002485.1:31116-47438 GCA_000404065.3 Pinus taeda
TCAGAGATCTTAGGCTTCAAAGGGGAGATAGAACCTTATAGAGAAAGTATGGATCCTCCTTGAGTGAAGCAGATCTTCACCCAGGCTAATGACATGGAGAATGATGAAACTAAGAGATATAAAGTAGATCTTGACCTCTTTTTGGGGAAATTAGTTAATGATTTGGGGAAGAGGAAGAAAGGGAAGTTAGTTATGTCTGATTTGAACTACTCCATACGAAATTGCATGATGACTGTGACTTGAGTAGAGATGATACTTTAAAACATGGAAATGAACAGAAATCAAGATTCTGCGATCTCAAAACTACTTACCCAGCCTACTTACCTAACATTTTTTCTTCTTTTGGTTTGGGTGCACTTAGACTTGCAGACCCATCATTTCAATTTTTTCTTTTTATGCCTTCCTATCTACAAACTATCCTTATTTCTTCCAAGGGCCCAGATTAAGCAGGTTGGCTCCTTTGATTCTCCACCTATCTAAGAATCTGCCAAGATTAAGCTGTTTGGACAGATTTTCATTCTCTATATTCTAAAACAGGAAATTGAAACCTAGGGAGACCAAGATTAGGCTGTTTGGACCTCCCTTTAGCTGAAAATTCCACAAAACTAGAATGACTCTTCAAAATTGGAATGCAGTAGATGAACTTTGAGTAGCATTCTTTCCTTGGTGACTGTTCAGCAAATATGGAGCATTGCAACATGCAAAGTATGACATATTTGGCCTGTAAAAATGTCAATCATGAAATATGAGTAACCTGCTGCAGCAGGAGGCTAACAACTTCTATCTTCAAATCTCTGCCTAATGAACGACCCAGATTGACTACGAAATTACAACATTTTACAAGGCAATTTTACATCTATTTTTAGCTTCAGAGGCACTGCCCCTGATCCCCTGCCGGGGGGAACTCCTAAAGATTGCCCCCCCAAGACCCCCCTTGCAGCACAAATATTACGGGTGGCATTGTCGCCACATTACGAACTGGGGTCCAATGCGGCGATAGCTTTGAATAAAGAAGATAATCAGGCTCCGCACCCAACATTTTCAATGAGAAAGAAGAGACTTGAATAAATCCATAGAGAATGGCATCTCACCTATAGAAGTTGGAATATAATAGAAATCATCAAGGCAAACAATTAGTCTACATAACATATATAATGTTCTACAAATTTTAACTATATTGAATTATATTCACTATATCTAACAATTATTATAATTTCATTTATGTTTCATAGAGGTCATCAAAGCATTAATGGGGTTCCACGACGAATGAAAATTTACCCTATACAATTCATTAGGTTTCCCTACTATGAACACCTACAAATAACTCATTTGTTTAATAAACTGCATATTGAGAACAATGTAATAACAACATTATGGGTAATATTAGATGGAATCAATGACAACAAAAAAAGGTCAAATTTTGTAATGACATTGAAGAAGTTAAGCATTCAATGAAAAATATGATTCATTCAAATAGTTATGGACATCAATATCGCCTTCGGTGGTTATTTATAGAGCAACAAAGCAATGTTGTAAAAGGGGTTACTCAAAAAAATAAATTTCCCATAGATTTTTTTTTTTAAGCATATATAATATGCTAAAAAAGAAAAGTGAATTTGATGGGATCAAAACTTACGACTGACATATCTTCATTAAGATAATTATTTTGGTATATTTCTATATTGGTATGCATCTTTTCAAAACTTTTTTATTTTTGTGTTTTTAGTATGTTCTACCTCCATTTCTTTAAGATACTTTTGATAACAACATAAAACAGGTTATATATGATCTTGGTGAATACATGAGATAAGTAACGATTTCTACACAAAATGGTACTTGTGGAACTTGTTGACATGCATTTTACTTGCAATGTATATACTTTCTTATTGAAACTTGTGATCTGCTTGCATCATTTGCAGGTGGTTGTCATCTAAAAAATCCCATAAGGGAGATATAAAGTATTGGAGGAGTGAAATTCCTAGACTAATATGTGAAATGAAAAATATGTATCTCTAGCATTTTTCAATATGTAAGAACACTACCTCATACACTAAGTTGAGGAGATTGAAATGTTAAGACTCGTACACACAAGGTGAATATGAATGATGGAGAGGCATTTGAAATCATTCAAAGCTTTTGTTAGACAATGTGCATGTCATGATGGTCCTATGGTGGAGGGCTATATGGTATATCAAACCTTGATGTATATGCATCTGTATATTCACCTGTATATTCCTAAATTAGTAGTAGATATGAATGCATCTTTGATTTGGGATGTCCACTCCAATAACAAATTCAAAGGGGAGGTCTTATTAGGGAAAGGTAGAATGAGAAAAGTGAAATGTAATTATATGGTAGAGATATATAATACTTTTAATTATTTGTTTTTTTATATATCATACATATTTAATTTGTAGTCTTTTATCAATTATTAAGATTTATAATTGTATCTAATTGCTGATAATTTTGTCTTTCTTCATATAGCTCGTCAAGAGTGGGATGCACTAGATTTATGCATTGCAAACAATCTAGATTGGATGAAGGTATAGATAAAGTGATGTATATGATGTTATGGTAGGTTATCATGGAAAGGGGTGGCTACATTGGTTAAAGAGGTTCATCATAATTAAGATACCAATATTATGCAAAGGGAAATTGATTTAGCATATGGTTTAAAAGATCAACACAAAAACATATTCACCCACTGTTTTTAGTTATTTTCCACTATATTAATAGGTGTGATTTATTTTTTTCTTAAAATATTTACTAAGTCTAAATATGTTTATAATTAACGATACATTTTTTTATGTGGTGGCTATATTGCAGTTGAAACACCACAAGTCTATATGGTGCAATGGTCATAAATTTTGCAACAAAAAATTGGATGACAAGAAGAAAACGTCTTATTATGGGATGGTTGTAGTCTTTTAGGTCACTAATGTTTCCCCTCAAAGTGATAGGCATCTACAGGTCTCTAAAAATAAATACTATGGGTATTTGGAAGATATATTTGAGTATGGCTTTAAATTATTCAAATTAGTCATGTTTGAGTTCAAATGGTATAAATTACAAATGAATGAATGTGATCCTAAAGAAATTGTTATTGAACATATTAATGGATTTTCCATGGTTAATGCAAAGACAATTAAGCTGGGTATATAGCCTTATGTTCTTTCAAGCCAAAGTGAGCAGGCCTTTTACTCAGATGTTTAGGGTAAAATGGGTTGGTCATACATTGTTATATATAATTAGTGAGGAAGGCTTGTAAAGTATAATTTAGAAAAATAAGATGATATTGAAGAAGAAAATGATGTAAAGATGGAGCAATAAGATGTGTTGGATGAAAAAATTAAAAGAAGTTGAGCCAGAGGTAGATGACAATAATCTCAATCATGATATCAACAATGAAATTATTGAAAATGACATTAATGATGATGTTGCTATAGTCAATCCTTTCAACATCGATTATGAGTTGGAAGATACAGATGTGGAGTTGTACAAAGAAGATAAATGATATTGAAATGTTGAAAGGTAGAAGCTATGTGATTAAATATTTTCTATGATTTATTTTCTTTAAAGTATTTTCTTATATGGGTTAACTGTGTGTTGTAAATTTTATACCATTTTGTATGTATATTTGGTTGGTTAAAAGTCATTCACCTTGATTTATCTCTTACCCCACTTACCTATAACCTCGTAACCAATAATGAGCATGTACTTTAATGGTTATGGCAGTTTAGAGTTTTAGGAGGTTGTGTGTAACTATATAACACATATCATATACAAATATAAATGTAAAATACATTTCAAACAAAAAAAAGAAAAAAAAAAGTTAAATTAAAATTAAATACTTATAAAAAACAAAAATTAAACATAAAAAACACCTTGGCTCCAAATCACTCGACTGAAAAAACCCACTCACAAACCCGATGACCTCTAGACTATTCAACACCACTTTCCAATAAGGACAATGCACAAAAGAGAAATCTGTTGAATTTTTGATTGGATAGATCCCACCTATCACTAAGGAGAATGTGCAGAGGAGAAACCCACTGACATATTCATTGGATTAACCCCACTTGTCAATAATGAGAGTTCACAAAGGAGAAAACCCATCCTTGGAGACAAAGACTCCATGTCCATACCTGAGGAGGGACTGACCCCACATCATCTTCATCATGTCTTAAAGGTTTTTTTTGTATGCAAGTTCTATGGTTTGCTTTCCATGTGTTCTTTCAAATTTTCTTGTTTTTTGCACTCTTTAGACTATGTAGCCAAAGAAACCAATTAGAATTATGCGGCCAAGAGACCAATTAAGTTTGAGGTATTTCTAATCTTGCATTTGAGGGCATGGTTTAGTAAAATAGAGTCATTTCATCATTGTGACCTCAAAGAATTGACAAAAATTCTTCCAGTAACCTTATGTTTGAAGGAGGTTTTCATTTTTTTCTTTAAGAACATGGCAGACAATCTCAATTTCCACAACCCCAATTAATGTTAGACTTCCAAATTTTTTGGTTCATTTACACAACAAGGAAGTGATAGAGATAATTGGTAACCTTATGGTAAAATTCATCCATTTTTTTCCAACAATAAGCTTGATAAGGGTTTAAAGCACTATGTTTATATTATGGTTTAAAACCACAAGGAATGCATTTAAAATCCAGAAAGGATGAATTCTATGCACCAAGACTATAGAAAACACATATAAAACTATCTTATAGTCTAGTATGAAACACATGCCACTGTGTTATAAATTTATAGAAGGTTTAAAACATGTAAACAGAAAGGTACAACTCATATAACTCATGAATCATTGTCAAGGATGAGACTCATCCAAAAATATAATGGCCAATATTATTTAACTACTTCTAATAAAATGACAATTTTATCAAATAGAAAATTATGATTTGTTTCTCCATTGTCATAAAATTCATGATATTTAACAAGAGTTTAAATAATGGGAAAGGAAACAAGTTTTTAGCCCAAATTTTTACAAGAATGATTTGGAAAGGTTGACATTGGATAACCGGACCACATTAAGGATATTATATGGTTTTGATTACATTTATGTAATAATAATTGTCAAAAAAACTCATCAATCAAAAATTACGATTTTGGACGAGATTCTTTAAATAGTTTTAATTGAAAATAACAAATTTATAAAATAGAAAATTATAATTCGTTTCTCCATTGTCATAAAACTAATGATATGTTGTGACTTATATTCTTTATGGATCAATTCATTTGACCAATTTGCTATAATACACAAAGAGAGTTGAAGGTTCTCTTGTCACCATTGGCATCATTTGAGATTTATGCCCATTATGAAGTTAAATATGCCTATCATATATGCATCCTAAAATTGTTTTTACAACATCAATATTCCTTTCTCTCTCTCTATTGATCAAACATATTTATAAGAGAAAAATTGTCAAATTTGTGATATAAAGAAAGTGAAAGATAAATATCATTTAATTTCAAATTGTCCTACCTTTAATAATATAAGGCATAACTTTATAACATGATGTAATTATGTAACAAAATTCTTTTCAATTGTCAAAATCTAGTGATATAGGAAGTCAAAGTTCCTATCACATCCCGTTCAAAGGATTACTCAACCCTCAAGGTAAGGACATAACCGAAATTTGAAAATATTCTAAATCCATTTGAATTCACACATCCATGCAATTGAAAAATGTTGTGGAAATAAAGACACATAATTTTTTTTAAACCAAGGATTCAATTTCAAATTTATAACCATAAATTTAAGTTATACATTGAATGCTTATCTTTTAACCATGATGGCCCAAGAAACTAGTTACACACAAACAATTTTTCACTTAAGCACACACATCCACTACAAATTCCACTCCCAAGCTAGACTATGAGGCCACCAAGGTGAAGAAAATTTGATATAAATTCATGTCACTCACCTAACCCAATTTCTCTCATGCTCAACCACTTTGTTCACAACTAAGCACTCTAAGCCACCATGGAACCATAAAAAATTCATGGAATTCTCAATCACTGCTCATACAACACAAGGAATGCATCTTTTTTCTCTCATCAATAATGGCTCAGGAGTATTCGCCCTTTTAATGCTCTTATTGTAGGCAACAGGAACCCATCGCATTGTTTTCCATCTAGAATATCATTGTATAAATATACCTTAGTTTTAGGGAATATAATGGGTAGCAATTAACCAAGGAAATGAAGGTTTTATAAACAATTTGATATCTATGCTTCTCTACAGTGATCCATCTCTTTTCCTATGTCCATGGATTTTTTTCCCATAATTGGTTTTGGTATTTTCAATTTTTTATCTTGGTCAAAACATGAGGTATAGAATTCTAAATTTCAATGGTGCTTGATCATGAAGATTCTAAAATTTCAATGGTGCTTGATCATGAAGATTGTAAGTGTGAATAAGTGAAACCATGTTACAATGGTTAGTGAGTGCATGTGAAGGGAGGAGGTTTTAATTTTTGTGAGGACAGGGTCTCTTACACTTCCCCATGGTGATTATACCCAACCCCCATGCCTTCATAACTATGTTAGTTAGACATCCTTACCAATCACAACATGCATTTAATGATTGACTTAGAAGAGAAAAATTATGGATGAGAACTAAATCAATCTTGTAATAAAAAGGAAAAAGTTCTTAGGTAACACACAATTATTTCCACCTACTCCCAGCCCCTTAGGCCCACCTTCCTCATCCCACTAACGGGATCGTAACACCTCTCATACTCTACAAGGTAATTTTGAACTTTTGTATTAATTTTTGAAATAATATTTGCATACCTAAAGTATATTGAAGGAGATCTACAACATGGGATGGTATATAAAAAACATGTCTTCAACTCCACATTAAAATTCCATACAACACATTTAAGTCATTGCACCAAGAGGTGCTCTACAACCTAGGATGAGGGAGACGTTGTTCTGTAACATTACATTTACAAATTATAAAATAATAGTTACATTAAAAAGTAAAAAAAATAATGATAACAAAAAAAACTCAATGTGTGCCATAACTAAAATACTTTAATTTCCACCTTAATTTTACATCAACTTTATATAGAGATAAATTACTTGAAAGTATTAAAAAAACTTATGTTTTAGTATTAGGGAGATATGAAATTCCTTCATTTCTTAATATGGAGTTAACAAATGTCATGTAAAATATATTATTGATTTTACATGATGTGTAATTCATTCTATGAAAGTATTCAAAACAAGTCTCAAATAGTGATTTAATCATTGAAGTGTGGAATGTTCTATTGTAGGAAATTTTTATGTAGACCAAATTTTTATCTTGTGTTTTCAAATGCTTCTAATTATAGCCCCTCAAAATTTGTACCAAAGTCCTTTTGACTACTTTCATTTTCTCATCTATCTGTGGATGGAATATTGTATACCTCTTCAATTTTGTGTCTATCTTCTCCTACAATGTAGACCAAATATCACTAAGAAATTGTAGTCATTGTTGCAACACCCCCCAACAATTTGGCTTTCATTCTAATTTCGAAGCTTAATTTGGCATTGCATGTTATCATTTCTAGTAGTAAGAGTCATTCCATATATATTCTCCAATTTTTTCTAGTCCCTTTTAAAAGAAAACTTGAGTGTCGTCTTTTGGCATGGGAAGTGTTGCACATTGCAAAAGCAGTGTTCTGCTCTATCTCAAGAGGCAAATTTGGTGGAAATGGGTCTTATTGATCATATAGACATGTATTAGACCCATTCACAAAGTTCCATGTACTTTCGCATGAGTTTTGTCACTGTTGTTGCAAAGTGTATCTTAAGTGTCGCACTTGGAGGAGTATGTTATTTTTCCATGGCAATATGGGGATCATGTTGTTTCTAATTGTTGAGTGTTCTATTTTGTGTTGTCAATTTTTATAATTTTGTGATCATGTCTAATTCCAACCTCGGTTTCATATATGCTTCACTAATCTCGCATTTAGCCAAATTGTAGAAAATTTCCTGCCAGGCCAACTTGAGCCCAACCTACCCTCCTTAAATTGTGCATTGCGTAGTAGCAAGGCTCAAGATCTCTCCTTGCCTCCTATAACTACGCAATGCATAGTTCTTGACTTCAGGGACTATGCATTGTGCAATCATAGTGCCCAATCCTAACCTCCTGACCTCGCACAATCAAGCCTCCCTGTCAGCCTTCTTTTATGCATTATGTAGTGGAAAGCAACAAGTAGTCTTCTTGCCTCCCTAAGTTGCACAACTAGCCTCTCTCCTGGGCTATGATTTGTGTTTTCTTAGTGGGAAATCCTGCCTTACTAAGCTCTTGAGCTACGGAGTCTTCTTGTCCAAGCCTCCAAAACTACGCATTGTGCAGTCATAAGTAACAATCCTCCACTCCTGACCTATGGAAATGTGCATTGCGCAATCCCTAGGCCTTCCTCTCAGTCTAGTACCCAGTTTCAACTCCATAAGTGATTATCATGAAGCATGTTAGACTAGGAGTTTATCAGACTGGTGTTGTCTTGTCATGAGTAAGTTCTAGTTGCAGGTACTATATTTTCGCGTGACAAGATGATGATTGAAGAGAAGGAGAAGGAAACTATACTGTGATTCAGTTATGAAGCTGCAAGTACAAGTTGACAACTAAATGAAAAGATGAAGGAGCACCAGATTGTGACAACAGCTGAAGATAAAGATCATAGTGAAGACTCCCTACCTTTAATCATTATGGAGGAGGAAGACAAAGAGCATGAACCATATTTCAAGAAGACACAAAGACAACAACAAAAAAGAATTTCTTACATTGTCACATCATCATTGAGTCCATGTAATCATTGTCATTTCATGACATGTCAAGGTTTCATATGAGTCATCATTTGACACATCATTTATGGATGTAATTATGTGGATTTCAATAATATGAGAAATGTAATGTAAAGTGGAATTCCAAGAGTCACCTATAGAATGTGAAAGGTTATGTAGAAGTCAAAGAGTCATGAGGGATGTCAAAGAGTCACAAGGGAGGTGAAGAGTCACTGCATTTGTTATATATACACCCCCATAGCTCAAGCAAAGGACTTTTCACCTTGGATCCTCCTACTAGGAATTAGAGAGGAAGATAGTTCTTTTGAGGAGAAAGTGGTAGCTTTGACGCTCCACTATTGGACCTAGTGGTGTCCATTATACCGATGTATCTTGGAACTTTTTCTTAATACTTGAAGCTCATTGAGCCAACACACTTTGATGTGTATCTCTTAAATGTTGTAAGGCTATTCTTTGAATGTTTGCGATATATGTTGTTTTCATCTGTACTAAATAAATTGAACTATTTCGATGGCTTTGGTGCTTATCTTGTTGAATGTGTGTTGTACTTGTTTTAACAATAATTACTTCTATGTGAACTATTTCTCTAGTTGATTAACGGTTCTTTCATTTATATATGCTTGTGCATATTTATTAGATCAGTATTATTTCTCTTCTCTTAACAGATCACTTTTATTTCCCCTCTGGTGAAAGAACATTGATACATTTTGAAACTTAACATTCCATAAGGCATACTCACATGCTCATTCAAAAGTACGTGTACATTAATCTCTTGTGCTGACCTTTGCAGTCAAGGAAAATATCTAAGAAAAATGGCAATCGGGCCTTATTTTTGGAAGGGCTCCTACACCAAATAGTGTAGTGTGAATTCTAATTGGGACTTTTCAGCAAGGATACCTCCTTGCATGTTGGCAGGATATAAGATTGTCAACATTCTAGAGTTAGGAGGGAAACCAACTTTTTATGAGTCTTTGCATTAACCGGTCCCTTAAACCGATTTTGTAAGTCATACAACTTTTTCGATGATACCACACCATTCATGCTGGATTATTTCCTTAAATTAAGTAATTCTTTTGTTTATTGTAGTGACTCTGTGAGGGTACTGTCCAGGCCTGCTAGCAACAGAGAAGCACTAGAGATGAAAACTAAGACTCTAAATATCTTAAGCTCACAAATATATTACCCTTCTCTTGAATTGAAACAATTATGATATGGCAAGCCTTATGAATGTGTTCAATCGAGAAAGGGATAAAGGGGACTATATCTATAATTGGGTTAAGTGGGCAAGAAAGAGTAATATGTATAATGAATCAATACTTCCTGAAGAACTAGGCCTTGCACATAAGATTAGACCAAGGCAGAGAAGCTGGAGTTCTACATGTGTGTCGCCAAGTGTTGTCATTGCTACAACACCCTCTAAAATTTTTGCCTCCATTCAAATTTTTGAGTGTACTTTGACCTTGCATGTTGTATTTTATAGTAGTAAGATTCATTCCATCTATATTCTCTAATTTTTCTAGTCCCTTTTGGAAGAAAACTAGAGTGTCGTCTTTTGGCATGGGAAGCGCTGCACATCACAAAAGTAGTGTTATGGTCTATCTCAAGAGGAAAATTTGATTTTTATGGGTCCTATTGATCATATAGACATGTATTATAACCATTCCCAAAGTTTCATGCACTGTCGCACCAGTGTCATCATCGTCATCGCCAAGGGTATCTTAAGTGTCACACTTGGAGGAGTATGTTATTTTTCCGTCGCAATAAGGGGACCATATTGTTTATAAGTGTTGATTGTTCTATGTTGTGTCATGATTTTTTCTAAGTGTGTGATCATTGCAAGTCCAACCTAAGTTTCATGTTTGCTTCACCAATTTTGCACTTAGCCAAATTCTGGAAAATTTCCTGCTTGAACAACTTGAGCCCAACCTACCCTCCTTGAACTACGCATTACACGGTAGCAGGGATCAAGCTCTCCACTTACCTATTGGAACTACATAATGTGTAGTTCCTGCCTCCAAGGATTGCACATTACGTAGTCATAGTGCCCAATCCAAGCCTCCTCACCTCTAGAACTGTGCAATCAAGCTTCCCTGGCAACCTTCTTCTGCACATTGGGAAATGGAAAGTAGCAAGTCATCTCCTTGCCTCCCTAAGTTATGCAAATACACAATCCCCTAGCCTCTCTCTCTCTCTCCTGAATTGTGCATTACATAGTCACAGTGGGCAAACCTACCTCACTAAGCTCCTGAGTTGTGTAGTCTTCCTGTCTAGACGTATAGAATTGCACATTACATATCCATAAGCAATAGTCCTCCATTTGTAACCTCTAGAAATGTGCATTACAAAATCATTGGGAATTCCTCTCATTCCAGTACCTAATTTCAGCTCCATAACTGATTTCATGAAGCATGTTAGACTAGGAGTTTATCAGACTGATGTCGTCTTGTCATGAGTGAGTTCCAATTGCAGGTATTATATTTTCACATGATAGGATGATGATTGAAGAGAAGGATAAGGAAACTAAACTACGAGACACTTATGAAGCTACAAGGACAAGTTGATCATTGAATGAGAAGATGAAGGGGCACCAGATTGCAACAACAGTTGAAGATTAAGATCATAGTGAAGACACCCTACCTTCAAGCCTTATGGAGGATGAAGAGAAAGAGCATGTACCATATTTCAATAAGATACAAAAACAGCAACATAAATAATGGATTGACATTTACAAATCATCATTGAGTCTTTGTCATCAATGTCATCTCATGACTTGTCAAGGTGTCATATGAGTCATCATTTTCCACATCATTTGTGGGTGTAATTATGTAATTTTTAATAATATGAAATGTAATTTAAAGTGGAAGTCGAAGAGTCACCTATAGAATGTGAGAGGTCATGTAGAAGTCAAAGAGTCACGAGGGATATCCAAGGGTCACCGAGGAGGTGAAGAGTCACCCCATTTGTTATATATACACCCTCACAGCTCAAGCAAAGTACTTTTCACCTTGGCTCCTCCTACTAGGCATTAGAGAGGAAGATAGTTATTTTGAGGAGAAAGTGGTAGCTCTAACGCTCCATTCTATTGGAGTTAGTGGTGTTCATTGTACCAATGTATATTAGAACTTTTGCTTAATACTTGAACCTCATTGAGCCAACACATTTTCATGCCTATGTCATAAATGTTGTAACACTATTATTTGAATGTGTGTGATATATGTTGTTTTCATTTGTACTAAAGAAATTGAACTATTTCAGTGACTTTGGTGCTTATCTTGTTGAAGGTTTGTTGTACTTGTTTTAACAATCGTTACTTCTATGTGAACTATTTCACTTGTTGATTAACGATTCTTTCATTTATATATGCTTGTGTGTCTTTATTAGATCAGTATTATTACTCTTCTATTAAAGGTGACTTTTATTTCCCCTATGGTGAAAGAACCTTAGTACATTTTGTAAATGAAAATTCCATAAGTTATAACCACTTTCTCATTCAAAAGTACGTTTACATTACTCTCTTTTATTGACCATAGCAACGAAGGAAAATCTCTAATAAAAATGGAAGTCGATCCTTATTTCAGGAAGGGATCCTACATCAAATGGTGTGAAGTCTAATTGCGAATTTTCATCAGGGAGACCCACTTTCCTGTTGGCGGGATCTAGCATCGTCAACAGAAATCTAGTGCCCCTCTTTGATATAATGCTCCTTGGTATCCTAAAGTGTGCCTAGACCTAGTCAAAGAATAAGTTTACTGCTTCTTCCCACCTTTTGGCCATTTTATAAGGCATGAGAAAACAAATCTTGTTGAACCTATCAATTACCAAAAGTAGGTAGTAATGTCCCTTCCTAGTTGTGGATAAACTTACCACAAATTCCATGGAAATTTCTTCCCAAGAATGAGTGGGTATAGGTAAGGGATGGTATATACCATGTTTCCTATTACTAGGCTTGTTGGTACAACAAAGTATACATCCTCTAATGAACCTAGTTACATCTTCTTACATCTTAGTTTGATACACATACCTTTGCAAATTGACAATTTTCTTCCCAACACCAAATTACCTTGCAACCATGGAGTTGTGATCCTCTCTAATTAACTATAGTTTCTCACCTTTAGGAAGACATATCGTGTCCAACTTGTACAACAACCCATTATAGATCTGATATTCCATTGTATTATCACAATTTTCCACATGAATTTGACATTGAAGTCTTCATCCTCTATATGCATCATGGTTGAAATGCTCCATGCGCACCATAGTTCCCAAAGATGTGATTTTTTATGTGGGTGGCCCTATCAAAAGAATGTCGACCAACTAGATTTTTCTTCCCTTCTTGTACTTGATCACTAAATAGAATTGTTGTAAAAATACCATCTACTTGTAGTGTTAATATGTTATAACTTGCCATGACCTGCAGGTATTGTAGTGAATGGTGATTTGTGTGGATGATTGTCTCCTTTCCCATCAAATAGTTTTTGGAATTTTTTTTAGCTTGTACTATAGCATAGAACTCCTTGTCATATATAGGGTAACTAAGAATTATCCCATGAATCAATTTAGAATGGTAGCATACAAGGATTCCACCTTCCATCAGGATTGATCCCATGGCATACCCACAATCACTTGTCTCCATTTTGAAGGGTTATTGCAAGTTTGGTAATACAAGAGTTGATGCCTGATTGATTTTATTTTTCAATTATTCAAAGGTATTTTGCTGACACTTCCCCCGCTAAAAACTCTTGCCACTTTCTATTATGGCATGAAGAGGTCCAATTACTGCTTAAAATGAGGTTATGAATTTCCTTAGGTAGTGTGCTTCCCAAATGAAACTCCTGACCTAAAAAAAATTGTAGGCACCAACCACTTCATGATGGCCTCCACTTGGTAGGATTTATCTTGAGCTCACCTCTGCCAGTCACATATAACCTAAATACTACTATGCAAACTCGCATTTTGTATATTTTCCAATAGTCAGTGCTTCTTCAAAGTGTATAGTACCTACATCAAGTGTGAGATGTGCTTCTGCTAGGTAGCACTGTAAACTAGTATATCATCCAATAAAAAAATAACAAATGAATTCAAATATGGGAAAAATACACCATTCATTACTCTCATGAATGTATCTAGTGCATTGCATAGACCGAATGGAATGATTAACCACTCATAGAAATTGTCAGGTCAGGTAGTAACTCCAATAGGCAATAAAAATGATTCGTTCTATTTCATTAGGTAGGCTATTGTTTTATACAAAAGGGTGTGACTGCTCAGTTCATCTTCTGATGACTGTTCACATTCCCAATTTTAACTATTTACATAAATTCCCCCAACCGTGAGGATTAGGTGTCAACATTTCCCCCCTTAATTTGAAGAGATGTTGGTGAGTCCAAGCATCGTTTTGAATCTTTCAAGCTTTTCTCTTCCAAGCGCTTTGGTGAAGATGTCTGCAATTTGCTCATTTGTGGAACAATGACGGAGATGGATTGTTTTGGCCTCAACATGATGTCGAATCAGATGATATTTAGTATTGATGTGCTTTGTTCGATCATGGAACTTTGGGTTCTTGGCCAATTTTATTGCAGAGGTGTTGCCAATCATGAGTGGAGTTGATTGCACTTGTTTTACCTGCAAATCTTCAAAAAATTTTCCTGAGCCACACAATTTCTTTTGTTGCTTCAGCTGCTGCCACGTATTCTGCTTTTGTTGTGGAATCTGCTGGAACTGATTGTTTGCATGATCTCCAGGAGACAGCTCCTGTTCCAAGACTCATAGCATATCCTGAAGTAGATACCCCAGTTTCTTTGTCTCCATCGAAGTCTGAATCAGCGTATCCGATCAAACTGAAGTCATCCACCTATGTGTACTTGATTCCATAGTCTTCAGTTCCCTTCAAGTACTTTAGAACTCTTTTTGCAGCAGACCAATGTCCCTCACAAGGCTTTTTCATAAACCTGGAGAGGATTCCAACATCAAATGAAATGTCTGGTCTTGTAGTAGTGAGGTAGATGAGACTTCCTAAAAGCTGTCTATATTTTGTTGCATCCTCAAATTCCTTTCTTTCAATAGATGTGAGCTTTAAGTTTTGTTCCATTGGAGTAGTAAGAGGATTGCACTCTGTCATGCCAAACTTGTTCAACAAATCTCCAATGTATTTCTTTTGAGAAAGAAATATGGACTTTGGATGTTGGGTTACTTCAATGCCAAGATAGTAATGAACAGAGCCCAAATCAGTCATTTCAAAACTTTTCCCCAATTCTTTCTTTATGGATGCAATATAGCTTTCATTATTCCCTGCCATTAAAAGATCATCTACATATACCACAAGATATACAACTGTTTTTCCAACTTTCTTGACAAATAAAGTTGCATCATCAAGATCAAAATGATTGAAGTTCAGTTTCAGAAGATGCTCAATTAGTTTTTCATACCAGGCTCGTGGTGCTTGTTTGAGGCCATACAAGGACTTCACAAGTTTGCATACTTTATGTTCATGTCCTTTCACAGCAAATCCTTGAGGCTGGGACATAAAAACATTTTCTTTTAGATCTCCATTCAAGAAGGTAGTTTTTACATCCATTTGATGGACTTTCCAACCGTTCTGAGCTGCTAGTGCAAAGAGTGTCCGGATGGTGGCCCATTTTGTCGTGGGAGCAAAATTTTCCTCATAATCGACCCCTTCCTTATGTGCAAAACCTTTTGCCACAAGCCTAGCTTTGTGCTTGTCAAGTGAACCATCAGCTTTGTACTTGTTCTTGTAGACCCACTTGCAGCCAATTGGTTTGGTTCCAAATGGAGGATCAACCAGATTCCAAGTGTCGTTCTTTATGAGGACACCATACTCCTTTTGCATCACTTCTTTCCATTCATCATGAGAATCAGCTTCTTTAAAGGAAGTTGGTTCAAAATCTGTAGACAAGTTCAATTCACAATCATAAGAAACATCCATATCAACAGTTGAATTAGAGTCATCCACATCACCTCCATTTTGTCAGTTTGAATTTCTGGTTCTTGCTTTTCCAATTTCATCAGGATGAACACTTTCAAGTGTCTTCATCAGCCACTTTGGGGGACCTTTCTGAGATGGTCCAGGCTGCTCTGTTGATTGATTTGGGACTGAATCAAGATTGAGTCTACCAATTCTATCAATTACATCACTTAAAGCATCATCCGTTGTTGGAGTTTCAGTCGGGGGAGAGTATTCTTCAGAAAAAATATTCCACATGTTGATCTAGAATAGGAATCCCCCCTTCAAGATGTGGAATCTGATTATCAAATTCTTCAAATGATTTTGTTTTTGTAAATCTATCCAAGCGATCAAGTTGCCACTCAACAACATTGTCAGATTTGGATGATTCAAGAAAAATTACATCTCTAGGTACAACAAACTTTTTATTTACTTCATCATAGAGGAAGTATGGTTTGGAGGTGTTTGAATACCCTAGGAATATACACTTACGACTTCTAGCACCAAGTTTGTTTCTATGTACCTTTGGTATCAAATCATAACAGGTGGAACC
>APFE030002485.1:48409-79828 GCA_000404065.3 Pinus taeda
TTGAATGTGAATCATGAAAAGATTGTTTGCTATGCTTTCCTAGAATGCAAGCATCACATTGCTTAAGTTTCTAGGAATTGTAGGCAAACCAGCAACACCATTTTTCTTCAATAAGCGGAGACTGTCATAGTTCAAATGTCCAAATCTAGCATGCCATAATAAACTTGATGGAAGTGTACCTTCTTCATAATGAGAATTGTATGAGAAATGTTGTGCATGAGAAGATGTTCCTTTCAGTTTGAGAAGCCTTTCTTCTTCTATTCCTCTCATGACAAGTGAGTGATCAGATGCTTTTCTTACCTCAAGATTGCCATCAAACATATGAATGGAGTTACCTTGATGGCGGATGTGGACCCGGGACAACAAGTCTCTCTTGAGCTGTGGGATATATAGAACATGATCCAGAAGAAAGTCTGGAAGACCAGACAGTTTAAGCCTGATTGTGCCAAGCCCTGATGGCTTGATTTTTGACTGAAGGATTTGTAGAGGAGTTATTCCAAGACAGAGGGGAATAAGGCAGAGGCAGAGGCAGAGGCCAGGACAGAGGAGTTATAGGAGCATAATAGCTAAAACAAGGAGTTGGATCTGATACCATGTTAGGCCAGGTAGTAACTCCAATAGGCAGTAAAACTGATTCGTTCTATTTCATTAGGTACGCTATTGTTATATACAAAAGGGTGTGACTGCTCAGTTCATCTTCTAATGACTGTTCACATTCATAATTTAACTATTTACATAAATTCACCCAACCGTGAGGATTAGGTGTCAACAGAAACCTTGTCTTGTTTTAAAGGCGATCTTGTAGGTGTCTTCTTCTCTAACTCAAACATGGAGATACCCTAATTTTAAATACAACTAGGTGATTATTTCACTTTCTACATTTGTTCTGATAAATCATCTATATTGGGTAGAGGGTATCTATTCTTAAGCGTAATATTGTTTAATTCTTTGTAGTCAATGCACATTTGCCAAGTCCCATCCTTCTTTAGAGAAGTTATGATGGGTGATCCACATGGTGGGTTACTTGGTTGAATAACAACGTGCTCTAGAAACTGCTACAACTTCTTCTTCATATGATTTTATTCTAGAATTGACTAACTTGATATTTGGCAATAGAGAGTCTAGAAACAATTGGATCTCATGTTGCACTTCCCTCTTGGGTGATATCCTTTTCGATTCTTGTAATTTTCTTCTATATGATAGTAGAAACTCTTCTAATTATTTTCTTTGTTCCTTAGTGGACCCCTCCAAGGATGCCTTTTCTCTCATTAACTCTTCTACAGAATGATTTCTTTTAACAATAATATAACATATGCTTTACTATAATTGATCAATTTCTTTGCTTGATTACCACTTACTAGTGAAATATTTGACTTTCCTTTGTGTGTATTGATGATGACTTATCTCCCATCCTTGATGAGATGGTACTAAGTTGGCTCTCCACATGAATATTACATCCTACATATACATATAGGGACTCCCAAACACAATTCCACATACATCAAGTGGAACTACATTTAGTTCTACATCAATAAAATCAACATTTATAACAAATTTCATTCTACATTGTTTTGTTACCTTGATTTCTGAATCCTTATTTACTGATCCCAATGGATAGGGGCTAGGATGATCATGAACCTCCAATCCAATTTATTGACAAGTATTATTGTAATGAGATTTAGTACGAACTTGAGTCGAACAAAGCATTGATCTTGGTCTTCTTGACTTGTATCATAATATAGAAGAGCTTGATCACCTACTTTTTCTCCTGTTGAGGAAGGCTATTTAGATTAACCTCCTTTGGCAATTAGGTGTAAATCATATTCGCATCCACATTAGAGCTACTTTCCACTTGATTGCTCAAATCCATGGTGATGATATTTTTCTTCTTTATATCCTTCTTAAAGCTCTTTAAGTTGATCCCTAAACGAAAATTCCAACACTTCTCCTTTGTGTAATCATAAATATTACAGTGGTTGCTAGGATATTTTTGTTGGTGTGCTATAGATTTTATCTTCATGTCTTTCCCCCTTTTCACTTCTTCTTCCCTCCTTGGAAACTTCCTGGTGTTCCTTTATTTTCAACCACTTGATTTCATTTTCTTTTGGCCTATTTTTTCTAGGTACTATGCTTGTACATGAGCCTCATCCATTGTTCTAGGTTTTAATAGAATCAGCTCTTTCTTTCATACATGGATATGTACACTCTCTAGTTATTTGAATACATTTGGCCCTTTGGGATATTGGGATAGATATAAAGGATTATTTCCATCTTCTTGAATTCTATTGTGTACTCTTATACGCTCTACCCTTGTCCTTGCCTAAAATAATGCCACTAGATCCATTTGTCCTTTACATACTCAATAGGGTAGAATTGGTAGTTTATGGGAGTTTTAAAATCCTCCACCTAGTTATTGGAGGATATCCCTCTAGCTGAAGGGCTTTCATGTGGCTTTCCCACTAGGTTAGGGAATAACCCTCTAATTTCAAACATCAAAATGAAATTTTATGTTCCTCATATATGTGGTGAACACTAAAGTAGACCTCTAACTGCTACAACTAATGATTTAATTTCAAATCATTGATTTCACCTTGATAAAACTTCATGTCCATATTTTCATCCATCTTGAAGAGGGATTGTGAATGGTTCATGATGCTTGAACTCGGGTGCTACTTTTTTATTTTTTTTCTTTCACTCCTCTGGTTCTTCTTGATCCCCCAATTTCCTTTTGATATTCCAATTGATATTTCTTCACAATAGATCTATTAAAGTAATCAAAATCTATAATATGAAGGGTTAACTCCATTAGATCCCAAGTATATTATTACTATTTTTTTTTATGCACACAATAGATAAAATGGAAAAAAAGAGAACAATGAAATATAAACATACACCAATCACAATGAACATAAAGGTATTGTCTGGGAAATACTCTTGGGATGAAACCTAATTGGAAGGTGAGTTTTCTCTATTCTCTTTTGTTTTAAATGGAAATAACACAAGTACAAAGGAGAAGCATTCTCTATGAAGTTACTTGAGACCTATGGCCTATTGATTGCTACAAAACATAAACCCCTTTATTTATTCTCTCTCACTACCACTCCCAAGTTGTTCTACTCTGCAGTGGAATAAAATACAATAAAACTGAAGGAACCCTTTTTCCTCCTAATGCCCTGGTTCTAGCACAATCCAATAGCCAACTAGGGGTTAAGTTTGACTCCTTCAACTTTGAACTAGAGTTGCAAATTTGATCCTTATAGTGTCTCCTTCATATTTTTCACATGGCTAGCTCCCTTTCCATGAATAACAAGGGATGATGTGGCATCCTTTCATAATATGGTGTTCAATCATGATAAGACAACTTTTGGGAGTTAAATTTTGCATCGGAACTCCAAATGGCATCTTTCTTGCACCATTGGAAATGTCTCTAAGTGTAGAATACTGCTACAGTGTCATGCTCTTATGTAAGAAAGTTGTACCTCGGGCCAAAAAAATTCATTTAAGGCCTCAAACTGGCCCTAAAAATTTTTAGACCCAAATCCCCAAATTGGGTCCCACCAATAATAATCCTCTTGTAAGTTGATTCTTTCACTTTTTCCACTCTGAAAGCATCAATATATATATGATGAATTATATAGTGATCCAATATTGATCATACCTACCTATCTTTGGAGGATTTTGGTCCCCAAAATATTTACCGAATGAGATGAGAAACATTTTTCTCTACCTTCTCCCTAGAGTACCATTTAGCCTTTTCAAGAAGTTGACTTTTCAACACAATGTTGCAAAGGTCGTGCTACCCCTGTCTTGTAGTTTTGGACTTATTCTACAAAAAATATCCTATGTAAACCCCAATTGAGCATATGGAGCTAAATTCCTCTATGGAAGGTATGACCTGCGCCTCTTCCTGATCCAACATGGAAGGTTCATAGAGTTTGAGATTTTCCACATTCATCAATGAGTAAATGTGCATCTATGGTGATATACTGAGTTTATAGGAAATATCCCCCATCTTTTTTAGTATCTTGAAAGGACCATAACATAGAACCTTTATTTTCTTACCAAAACCATGTGGTCTCTCCTTGTTTAACTTTAACCGTATTGTCTCCCACTTTAAATGACCTCTTTGTCCTGTTGATCATGCCAGGCCTTGTATTTTTCATATGACTTCTTCAATTCCTCCTATATTTGTAAATGGATCTACTTGATCTTCTTAAAAAAAAAATCTTCTCTTAAAGCATTCCTTGTGATATCCTTTCTCAATCCTTCTTGTTTTCGATATAATAAAACCAATGGTGAAGGTGGAAAATATCTAAAACAAGTCTCAAATGGTAACTTACTAGTTAAAGTGCAGATTACTCTATTGTAGGAGTGTTGTATATAGACCATATTTTCCTCTCAAGTATTTGGATGCTTCTAATTATAGCCCCTCAAGTTGTGCTAAAGTTTTATTTACTACTTCTACTTACCCATCTATCCATGGTTGGAATGTTGTAGACCTCTTCAATTTTGTGTCCATATTCTCCAAAAATGTAGTCAAAATGCATAAAGAAATCTAGTGCCCCTGTCTAAATAGATGCTCCTTGTTATCCCAAAGTGTATCTAGACTTCTTCAAAGAACAAGTTTGTTATTTCTTGCCTTGTGATGGTATTTTTATAAGGAATGAGAACACACATCTTGTTGAACCTAACAATTACTATGAACATGTAATCATGTCCCTTCTTGGTAGTTGGTAAACCTCCCACAAATTCCATGGAAATGTTTTTTGAAAGGATGAGCGGGTTCAGGTAAGGGATAGTATAGACCCTATTTCCTATTACTAGGCTTGTTGCTACAATAAATTATACATATTCTAATGAACCTAGCTACATTTTCTTGTGTCTTGGTCCAATACACATACCTCTGCAAATTGGAAACTATCCTCCCAACACCAAAATGCTCAGTGACCTTGGAGGTTTGAGCGTCTTTAATTAGATACAATTTCCCATATTTAAGAACACATATCTTGCCTGTCCTATAAAGTAACATCTTTTGGAGATGCTAGTCAACTATATTGTCACAATTGTCCACATGACTTTGGTCCTATGTCTATTGATACACCTCCCTAAAGTTCTCATCCTTAGTATGCATCATGGTTAAAAGGCTTCATTTGCATTAGGGTTCCCAAAGTTATGATTTTTGATGTTAGGAGCCTTGACATCATGTCGTCCAACTTGTTTATTGATTCGAACTTATATAGGAATGAAAAAAATTATTGATATAACCTTAAATATAGAGATGTAGCAGAAATGACACTTCATTTCATTAATATCAAATACCGAAATAAGCTTACAAACAAAATGGAAATAAACTGGCTTGGGTGACGGTAGCTTATCTTTGAGAAGAGATGTGGAGGCTACATGCCTCTGAACTGTGTTACAATGAGGCTTGGAGGCCTATTTATTATTGAGAATCAATGGAAAACCCCAAACATCCAAAAACCTAACCCTAGGAGATGAAGCGCCAAAACTATGGGCCCCGTTTGGGTAAATTAGTACATCAACTTCCTGGGGTCATAACTTTGGGATATGATCTTTGTTTGATGCACACAATACCTCATTAGAAAGATATATCTGAAGAAAACTTTTAAAAGGAAAATATCAGTCAAAATCTCATATATTCCCTAATTTTCCCAAAAAGAGTCATTTAGGGCCTCAAAACGACTCTGGAAGTTCAGGACCCAAAAAACTACCAAAAATAGTAAATTATGCTACAATTAAGGAAAATGAAAAACTGAAGGATACAGTGGTGGGGTTCCAAGTGGAATAGGTGGGTGGACACCAACATCCACCTGGATCAACCCTTCCCCCTTAGGAAGCAATGGTCCCCATTGTGTTGAGTGCCTCCATGAGATGGGGAAACTTCTGTTGAACTTGGTCCTTAGTGAGCCACTTGCCTTGGTGCAGGAGTTGGCCAACTTTGACAGCTCGTTATAGTTGGATCTTCTATTGGTGAGTGTTCTTGATATGTGTGTCCATAATCTAATTAGTTGTGACATGTTCCATGCAGTCTAGGTTTAACTTTGTTGGTGTGAGTTGTTCTACAATGTCTAGTATGTCCAGTAATGGTGGGAACTATGATCGAAGGCGGTCCAGATTGAACACTGAGTGTAGGCCAAGGAATGGGGGAATGTTGGGCTCAAAAAAATTGTCTCCCACAACCTTGGTAGTGCTGTAAGGACCATATTGGAGTGGTCTGAGCTTCTGATGGGCTCCGGTAAGGAATTCTTTCTACAAATGCAAGCAAACTTTGTCACCCACCTAAAACTTGTGTGGCACCCAATGTTGATCATGTCACTACTTGTTCTTAGAATTTGAATTCTCCTAGATGTCATGAACCTACTGGTAGATCTGTTGGATGCATTCAATAAATATGGTCATTTTATTAGCCTCAAACAATACATGTGTGGATTTTGTCTATGTAGTCACATGAGGCATGAAAACATCAATCAAACACAATGGTTGAAATCCTAGATCCACTTGAAAGGAACTATGACCAATCGAGCTATGGAGAGATTTGTTATAATTGTGCTACACATAGGGAAGAATCTCATCTGAGGTTCGTGGATGCTTGGAGTTGTACATGTGGAGTATGTGCACTATCATCCTATTGACGACCTTCGTTTGGCCATCAGTCTGGGGATGGAAGGAAATCGAATTGGTGAGTTTGGTCCAATAGTTTCCAAAGGATTGACAAAAATGTGCTCAAGAACCTCCTATATCGATTTGATATAATGGCGTAAGGGATCCCAAAATGTACCCACACTTGTTCAAAGAAGCGTTTGGCAGTGTCCTCTGTTGTGATACTCTACTTGCAGGCCGCCAATATAGCCATATTAGAAAATTTATCCACTACCAAAAATACATAGTCATTACCATGCTTGGAGGAAGGGAGGCCAAACGTGTATTCCATGGAGATGGATTCCTGCAACTAGTTGGGAGTAGGTAGAGGAGTGTATAGGCCTTGCTTCTTGGTGGTTGGCTTGGCAATGGTGCATGCAGTGCAGGATCTAATATGTCTCCCAACATATATTCAGAGTTTTGGTCAATAAAAGTAATTTTATAGTACAACCACAATTTTCTCCACACCAAAGTGTCCTATGACTTGACTATAGTGCACCTCCCATATCATCGTGGAATGCTCGCTTGAAGGAACAAAAAGGTGGTCTGGGTAGCATAATAATGCACCATGGAGGCAGAAATCAAGAACTTGCTTTCCATCTACTAGCATCTGGTATGTGGAGGTGAACTTTGGATCATTTTTGTATATTTGCGGCCATCCAAAGGTCTCGTGGCCACAAGAGTTGAAAAAAGTTGTTAGTGTTGCAACTAGGGGCCAGCTAAGGAAGTTTGCAACATGATTGGTGCCGCCCTTTTTTATTTAATGTTCAAGTGGAATTTTTGCAGATACATAGACCACTTATGATGGCGATCGTTCTGCAAATTCCCTTGTTGTCTGTATAAACTAAAGAGGTTGGTGATCGATGTGGATGACTGTCTCCTTCCCCAAAATGTAATGCTTACATTGTTGGTAAGTCTGCATGATGGAATACATGTCTTTATCATAGGTGGGGTACTTCTAAATTGTATCAGAAAGTGTCTCACTATGATAGGCCATTGGATGCCTGTGTTAGGTGAGGACTCCACCAATAACATAGCTGGAGGCGTCTGTCTTAATTTCAAATGGTTGTTGTAGGTTTGGAAGTGTGAGTATTGGCGCAAAGCAGAGGTGGTGCTTCAACTCAACAAACACCTTCTGTTGGGACTCAGACCAGTAACAATTTTCTTTCACCCCACCCTTAGTAATTTGACTCAAAGGCCAAGTGATATGGGAGAATACCAACAAGAACCTCCGATAAATTTTGCAAGGCCCAAAAATTTGCGAAGCTCTGTTAGAGTGGTCAAGGCTAGTCAATCCTAAATGACTTGGATCTTAGTCTAATCCATATACAGGTCACATTCATCTATGATGTAACCAAAATATTGGACTTGGCTCATGCCAAAGGTGCATTTCTCCAAGTTGGCACACAATTTGTTCTACCGAAGGGTTAGAAGGATCTGTTGAATGTGTTGCAAGTGTTCTTCCCAACTCTCGCTGAAGATGAGGATTTCGTCCAAATAAACAACCATCAATTAGTTGGTGAAGGGTCATAAGATGTCATCTATTAGCCTCATAAAAGTAGCAGGGCAATTTTTCAACCCGAAGGGCACAACCAACCATTCAAAAAGGCCTTCATTGGATATGAAGGTGGTCTTCCATACATATGTGGGATCTCTTGGAACCTAGTGATAGCCACACTTTAGATCGATTTTGCTAAAATACTTGCCCCCTTGAGTTGGTCCAGAAGGTCATCAATCTTTGGGATTGGATACCTATTCCTAATAGTGGTTTTATTTAGTGCTTGATGTTGGGTGCAACCCAAATTGGCCTAGGTTTTGGCAAAGACTCCACATTTTGTGGAGCGTAGCGTGTAGTGGAGCACACAATAGAGCAGCTGACGCGAAGTGGACCGCACAATGGAGCAAAATTAGATGTACCGCATGGTGTAAGGGATTTGGGTGGGTCTAAGCCCCTCCTTTTTGTAAAAACGCACTATTTGTGTAAAGGGTCAATGTTTTTGGACCATAGTTGCATGTTTTAGGGATTCCATCACATTTGGACCACGATATTGTAACAACATAACCC
This sequence comes from Pinus taeda, assembly GCA_000404065.3. Classification (NCBI taxonomy): domain Eukaryota; kingdom Viridiplantae; phylum Streptophyta; class Pinopsida; order Pinales; family Pinaceae; genus Pinus; species Pinus taeda. The sequence continues at coordinate 57,135 of APFE030002485.1, forward strand.
TTCAATGTAAGAGTATATATAGGGTGAAATAATAAGAATAAAATCATCAAATTGATCCAGATCAGTGTTATGGTTGCATTATTGTGATCTATAGTTTTGTAGTGAAAGAGAGGCTTTGCAGCTGAGTGCGTAGGCCAAGAACTGTTTGTTGTACAAGATTTATTATATTACGCAACAATTCCTGTGGATGTAGCCCCACACTGGGGTCAACCACAGTAATTTGGTGTCTTCATGTGTATATTTGCTTATTATATGTTTTAGAGTTACAATTATTACAGTTACATTTCAATTCAGCGCAATGATGGTTTATGATTTTATATGATATGCTTAAGTGATTAATGTAATGTGGTGAAGTGATTTATGAATGTTAAGAATAAGAAAACATAATAATACCACATCTCCATATCCTTCAAGACTACAGAAACCTAGTTCTGCATCCTCTAATAGTCACTTCAGGTGAGATTGTGAATGTTTTTTCTTTTGGCCAGAAACCATTAGACCTACAAATAACTGTCTTGGATTGAAGCACTGTGAAGAGAGAGTTTACATCTGGAAGCTTGAATTCCATAGCTGGTGGATGCTCCATTTGCTCTACAATGTAGGACCTTGAATTGTTTTGCTTTGTTTAGGTAGGCGACTTCCCTTCCACTACATCTTTGAAAGAGATAGATGTCCCATTTGATATATCGAGTCTATTATTTTATAATAGTATAATTTATAATTTATAGTATTTTTGAATTTATAATTAAAGTACTATTTTTATTATTATTGTTAGAAATTATAAACAAATTAATTAAAATTTTAATAAATAGTACATTAAAGATTTTAATATTTGAATTTATAACTAAAATACTATTTATATTATTATTGTTAGAAATTATAAACAAATTAATTAAAATTTTAAATAAATAGTACATTAAAGATTTTAATTTTTATTTTTATTAATATTGGCACTTTTTAATAGTTTTTGGAATTCTTTAATAATGGTAATGATGTTTATTATTTTTAAATATCAATTATGTTATTGGACAAATCAAATGAATTGGATTTAGAGATGGAGTATTTGTAGCAAAATGACTAATTTTTTTAATTACAAATCTAATAAGATTCAATAGAAATTTCAAGAATGATTACAGTTCAACTATTATTTAATTTTATGGTAATATCTTGGTTTTGACATTTTGGATGTATTAAATTGGGTTACATATACTTCTTTTGTGTTTACAAGTTTGTGTATGACTTGTAAGACTAGTTCGTGGACTAAGAAATCATAACCTAGGGGCATCTAAGTTGTCAAAGTTGCATAAGGATTAGACCCAACCCGAGTCACACTAATCGTTAATATGGATGGATTACTTATGGTGTCTTTTTCTGACTACCAAAAGTTTCAAACATTGGCCACCTTACAGAATGAAACCTGTGAAATCCAATCACACTAGTGGGATTTGACTAGGTTATGTATAACTAGTAAATAAGTGTATATAATGATGAAAGTCAAGCCATGTGAAATTAAATAAAATGAACTTATGTGTATATTATATAAAGACATTGTTTTCCGACGCCACAAATTCACCTAAAGGGCATATTTCTTGGCAGAATCCAGTATTTTTTTTTTCAAAAAATTAGAATTCTAGAGTGCTTGAATTATTTTTTTGATGGTGGAAATGTATTCAACACCATCAAGAATGCCTGGGGCACCCAAAATCCTGAAGTTTGGCAGCTGTAACTTGTATTTTCAAAGACTTCTACTGGATTATATCATAATCTTGCTGGAATTTCCATTATTTTCCGGGCTAATTTGAGGCTTCTTTAGACTACGCATTATATAAATATGTTGCATGGGTTCCTAGTGCAAAGATCAAGGTGGAGGTCCAATTAGCAAATGACTAGAATATAATTGCATTAAATACGTTTTCTTTATATATCATGTGGTAGAGCTTCCATGGTATACCTAAGATTTTTAAACACGATTTTGAAAATTAATAAAAATATTCAAAATAGTCAATGAAAAGCACAATAAGGGAAATGACTACTATAGTGGGGAAGAGGAAAGGAAGTATAACATAGCGGGTGGAAATAATCCTATGTTGTTTAAGAACTCATACATTTGTATCATGTGCTTCAATTAAATCTCATCTATCATCGTTGATTTAGAAGTCAATTGTCAAAAATATGTGGTGGTTGGTGAGAAGTCTACTTCAGTTATGAAAGCATGTAGGTTGGGTACAATATTCATGGAGAAGTGTAAAAGACCCCATCCTCATTAAAATTTGAACGTTCTCCATCTCACACATGCTCTTCCCATTGTAATTCGATTTTACTCATTCACACACCATTCTCATGATCAAACACCATTGAAGTTCTAAAAACTACATGTTTTTTCCTAAGATCAAAACCTAAAACTAATCAAAACTAGCTACATGAGAGAAACCTATGGACATTGGAAAATATATGGATGGTTGTAGGGGAGCATAGAGGTGGTTTAGGAAACCTCAATTTTCTTTGTTAATTATTTCTCATTATATATCTTGTTAGATCTAAGGTATATTTCTACTAGCGTATTCCAAAAGGTAAACAATAAGGCGAGTTCTTGTTTCCTACATTCAAAGCACTAGAAGGGAGAATGCTTTAAAGGAATTGTTGAGCAGAGAAGGGAAATGTCTTCCTAGTATTGTATGGGTAGTGATAGAGAAATCCATGAGTTATTGATGGTTGATGATTTCCTAGAACATTTAGTTGTGAACATATTGGTTGAGCATAAGAACAATTGGTGGGTGAGTGGCATTTAAGTCTATAGCCAATTTCCTTCACCTTGGTGATTTGTAAAGTCCCACCTTACCAACCATCAATAGTATAGAGAAGTAAAGGTCACATTAAATACTATTACTCAATTTTTATTTTATTTTTGTTTTACTCATAATATGACTAACTTAGCTATCATGTAATCATGTTCCTTCAGCTATTTCAATGTAAGAATATCACATAAGAAGTTATGGATAACTTTCCCTTAAGACCAATTCCAAAACACATTTCCTCTCAAGTTTAAAAGATCATAACATGTGCTCTTTTCATACTTATACATGAGCTCTAAGTAAGAGTGGAAATAAATTTTACCATAATTCCATGTGCGAACATTAAGCTATATCAACCTATTCGATTTCCTAGATTATGCTAAATAAGTTTCATTTATTGACTCTTGATATCATAGCCACCAAAGTATTATACTCCTTTTACAAAAATCGCATATAAGTGTATGAGTATTAACCTACCTATAGCAAGGTAACTAAGGGAAGAATATGTCTCTCTTCATCAATAAATCTAATAAATATGATATGTTTATGAAATAGAATCACAAAATATATTGACCCAACAACATTTCCAAATTCATCAATTAAAATCCCCAATCCCAATAATTAAGGAAATGTTGCAATCATGAGAATTATATAATGAATGTTGAAACAAAAGCAACTATTGTTACTAATTCAGAAGCATGTTATTCTTCAAAAAGTGTCATGTAAAACAAAAAACTGCATAAATTGGGCACAAGTAGTTATTTTCTATAGCCATTGAAGCACAAGAATGCACCCATGAACACATGCAGCTCAAACAAAACTTATTATGCTTACTTGCACTGTTGAAATGTGGCAACAAAAATATTCCAATTTTAATTTTTCCTTGAATTAAAATTGAGAATTAAAATTCGAATCTAGTCTCATGAGCTGCTTGGAAAATAATTAATTAATTCATCTTGAGTTAATTAGTTGGAGAAATTCAAGCTAGAAGTCTTTGTGAAGTCATGCAACAGTTATTCCTTTGATTGAGGAGATTATCCCTTAATTAAGGAGATAAGGATGTGTTATATTTGAATTGTAATTAGTTAGCTCATTTAACTAAGTTTAGTCCAGTTAAATCAGTTACAAACTGTTGGAGGAACTAATTGTGAGTTCAGTTAGTTAATGCATGCATGCATGAAACTAGTGTACTCCAGATAACTGAATATTCTCTCATAAATAACTCATGCATGTCAGTTCATACAAAGACCTAGTTGAGATTAAAGGTAGGGACATTGTACTATCATTTGCAAGAATTTTCCTATAAGAAAATCTCTTGCATGCAGAAGAAATTCATTCCTTGAGATTTACACAGTTTTATAGTGTGTTGGAGTAGTGTGTGAGGTCAGTGTCACACAAGGTTACAACAGGAACACCCAGGGAAAATTGCGCAAGGAAATAGGAGGCTTGGAGGGCAGAGGAAAGGCATATGAGCTGTCTATTCTGTCTATGAGCAGCAGTGAGGGATTGTATTGAGCGCTGGATAGCTGTGGGAGCTAAATCTTTGTGTAATCTTGAGATATTTCCACTTGTATGATAACACAAATAGCGGGGTTTTTAGCTGAGGCTTTCCCCAGAGTATTCTTTTGTGTTTCATGTGTATTGATTCTTCTTCTCTGTTATATGTGTTATGTTTGATCTTTGCTCAAATCAATTAAGCTTCTGCAAGTTTGATTATAGAAGTAGATTGAGTATTTTGCTTTAGTATATTACATTATCAGGTAATCTACAATGAGAATTTCTACATGCACAAAATCCTACAGAAAGTCACTATAAAATTGTTTCCAAAAACCGCCTTTTTTTATGAAAGATTTAGATAATAAAAATAACAACAATCCTATTCTCTATTCACACTTCAGCAAATTATTAAATTAATTTTCATGTTCATACCAAAAACTTGCAGACAAAAGAAGCTACATCCATCAAAAAGTCTATTCATAAATTTATAGTACATAAAAAATACAGTAAGTAGGAATTTTACTCTAACAATTTATATGCACAAAAACCACAGCCATTCATGTACTTTGACAAACACTTTGCATGACAGTAAGTATGACTTTTACTCTAACAATTTATATGCACAAAAACTACAACCATTCATATCTTTTGACAAACACTTTGCATGACTCTAAGTAGGACTTTTACTCTAACAATCTATATGCACAAAAATTACAGCCATTCATATCTTTTGAAAAACAATTTGCAAACATGCAATCTATAGCCATTGAGGCATTTTGAAAAAAACTTTACAAGCATGAAATCTACAACCATTGAGGCATTTTGCCAAACACTTGGCAACAATGAATTTGAGATTCTTCTTCACCTATTCAACTCAGAAAATTCAGAAATTGAAACTTCAAATGTTGGCATCTTAAAACAAGGACTAAACAATCTTATTTTTTCATCAAAAACTCGAAAACAAACGCATATAATTGACAGCAACAATCTGTAAAATCACCGATATTTTCGATTTGGGTTGTTCAAAGTACGTTTTTGGAATCAAATGGGGGCTTAAATGGCCAAACGGCACAGATACCCCCTGATGTTGAGCAGAAAAGTAACAAGATGTTCCAGAGATGCGATTTATTAAAACAATAGCAACAAAAACATTCCTACTATCTCATTTATCACTTTTTCAAACACTTAGTGTGCAAAATTCATATACAGTTGTACATGGAGAAAAAAAACTCAAATTTATGATAATATGGTATTTTAGTCAACTCATGGCAATGTGAAACGGACAAAAAATCATTATAAAAAGAACTTAAAACTTTGGCAACACATTATTGTTTTAATCCCCCTCCATGTACATTCTCAATTACAACTGCCATTCAGTATTGGTTAGCTCATAAATAAATATGAAAATATCTCATAAACATTCACAAGTAGCAATTTCCAATGAATTTTAAAGTTATACAACACTTTCAAATTAATAATAAACTAAAATTTCAAGAATTCTTATCAACATACCTGGCAGCGTATTTATACAATTCCAAAAAGATGGGAATATGCTCTAGCTCCAATGAGATTGTGCTCCTACTCCAATATCCTTACCAACTCATTGTGAACCATCCAGTTTTCCTCCCAACCATATCCAGGAAGAACTTCTCCCCCTCGAACCCCCGAGTTGTAAGAGCTCACAAACAATACCAAAATATAGCAGTAGAGAGATATGCAAGGCAAGCTGAGGAAGATAAGTTTCACTTCCTCCCAGCATCACTCATGGTCAACTCCACTAGGTAGAGCTACATGGTAATTTAGATTAGGAATTTCAAAATCATTTCGAAAGCAATTGGCTACTCTCCAAGTCTCTCACTCTCATAATATTTTTCAAATCTTTCCAACTCTTGGTATCACAATGCATGTCCCTCTCCCTAAGTGAGAATAATGAGACACATATATAGGAGGAGCAACAAATTATTGTCATAAAGGAGGAGTAATATGCATGCATTGTATTCCATTTAGAGGAGTGTAACTCATGCAATTAAGGAGAGGTATGCATGCCTTGGTTAAGGATAATGTAACTTATGCATTAAAGAGAGCGTAAAAGGAATATTTTATGATATGCCTTTAATGAGTTGAAGAGGAATATGCCATTCTTTGATGAGTGCATAAAATAGAGTGTAACATATTATTAAAAGAGAGGTATTTACATAGAGCCATGAGAGTCATCAAGAATAGAGGTGTGAAGTTATTGAGGAGATGAATGTGATTTGTAATTCTCTTTTAATAATAATATCATAGCCTTATAGAAGATAATAATAATATTAACAATATAGAGGATTAATTCTAGATTGAATGATTACGTGTAGGGTTTTCTTCCGTATTTCTCGCATCCATAATTGTTTGAATCGATGTTTCGAGCCATCCACTGTGGCTCATCATCATTATAGATTAGTAACTTTGTAGAACAGATCTCATCGGAATGAATAAATAGAGTTATGAATGATTATGATTGATTAATGATAAGTTAAGTGATTTTCCTTCAACTATAGTTGATTGCTAATTTATGTAAGGTGATTTGCTATTTTTGGAAAGTCATGCTTGAGATGCTAGACATGACTTTCTATTTTTAGAAATTCACTCTAGGATTGTTAGAAAATAGGTTTTATTAAGGAAATTCAACCTTGAGCTTCCCATGAGTGGTATTTTTCTTCCAGAGAATAGGGATTTCGTACCCCTATTGCATGCATATTTGTGCCTTAATATATTGAGTACTTTGCACCCTGATCCACTCCAAAGATCTAAGATTCCACAACTTGATATTTTTAAATATTCAGGACTCCACTCCCTAAACATTTTATTATAGATACAAGACTCCACGTCTTTATCTTTAATGGATTTAGGACTCTGCGCCCTAATTTCCATGGCTTCTTATCTACTCTGCTTTGAAACTCCACGCTTCATCTTAAGGTATTGATTGTGAGCTCATCACTATCTGATGGTTCGTTGGTAAGGCCTTGTTCCAGGACCTGCACACATCACAATCTCATAGATCAAAGGAATTAATGAATTTCATAATTAACTTATTCACATTTTACCAAATATTGTGCATGACTTCCACAACCATTTTGGTTCTAGAGAAATGACTTCTGCAGTCATTTAAAATTTGAACATCCTTGTTTGAAAATAACCACGTTCCATATCACATCCTGCTTAATACAAGATTAAGCATATACAATCATAAAAATCATGTATCATGACTTCCACAATCATTTATAATTTGAGCATTCTTGTTTGCAAATAACTATGTAACTGCCACATCTTGCTCATTACAAGATTAAACATATATAATCATAGAAATAATTTATCATCCATAAATCATAATTTAACCATATGTTCCACATAACCATGATCATCCATGGATCTATGTGTCTCAATCTTGAACCAACATCCATGTCATACACATATTACCAAACTAAGATACCAAAAGATAAAACATCGATAATATGTTTAGGCCGATAGGCCTTCCTTTGAAAGAGACTTTCTTCGTCCTTTTGTTTCTTATGTTGACACCTGGCATCCACATTCAGTGGGCATTCAGCGAAATGGTAAGCATTTCTGTTATGGTCTTCATCCTTCAGGCGGAATGGTAGGAATTTTTGTTATGGGGGCCTAGCAGGGTCGATATCCCTCGCTTCTGCTATCATTCCCGCCTCTCTATCGTCGGAAATTGCCATATGTGTCTCGTCGAGGTCGAGAAGAGTCTCAAGCCCGTGGAATCTTGCGCCATGCCTGCGCTTCTTGGTAATTTATTTCTTTCGTTATTTTCCCTTTGGTTTCCTCTAATCCCCAAGCTGTTAAATGCTATCGGAGGATATGAATTTGAAGGATGCTAATTTTGGGGTTTAAATGTCAGGCATGAAGATAAAGACTGATACTCCGATGGCGAAAAAGGCAAGGGAATGGGTGATGGAGTTTCTGTTGATGAATCATCCACTGGATTGTCCAAACTGTGACCAAGGAGGGGAGTGCAATTTGTAGGATCAGCCCATGGGGATCGCGGGCATTTCGTCAAAACAAAAAGATCTGTGGTGGATAAGAATCTTAGTCCTCTCATCAAGACTGTCATGACGAGGTGTATTCAGTGTACAAGGTCTGGTATCCCAATCCCATTCCCTGCTGTTCTGAAAGAAAAGAAGTTCGGTAACAACTTTCGACCTTGAAGCCGGCACATGGTCTTTTGACCATTGAACCACGTCTTTGAAAAGAAAATAGAGCTCAAGATTGGGTAATTTAGTGAGGCTGGCAGGGAATTACACGGATAAGAGAGGAGCATCAAAGTTCCGAAGAAAATTTTCTAGGAAGTTAGAGTTAGAACAGTGGGTTGTAATTGCAACGCTAGGTGCCACAATTTCATTTTGCTTGGTGCAAGGTTTATGTCTCAATGTGGCACAAATAAACTGCTTGTTTCATGTACATCACTGTATTAATGGAAGTAATTTTTTTTCCTCAAACACATGCATTTTGTCCCAAACGAGTTCTTACACACCCGCCACACTCTTCCTTCCCTTCCATCATCTTCTCCAGCACAAGAAGAAAAAGAATAAATGCAGATTTTTCTCAATGCAAGGTCATTGTTTTTCATAGTGGTCTATTGGAGGGCCTCCCAGAATATTACATTCTCGATTCTCTGCACTCCGACCTTGTTGCCCCGGACACCCATTAACGACAGCAACATCGACAACCGAAGAAGAAAAGTGTTATGAAGTTGAGGTTGAAGATGCAGAGGACGAATCAGATTCTGATGTTGGGGGAGATAAAGACAACCAGCAAGTAAAGGGCAAGGGATTGAGGTGGGCTGATGTAGAAGACAATGGATTGGATAAGGCGCAAAAAAGGCTCATAGAAGCTTTGCCTCTAAAGCTGTCAAGAAGGAGCAAGGCCTTGATGAAACATATAATTTGTTTATTAGAAGAGGATGATCCATCTGAATTAATCGTGAAGTGGGTGATAATAATGAAGCCCAAAAGAGTAGATTGGCTTGCAATTCTCAAACATATGGAGGAACAGAACCTCAACCATCCCCTCTTATTCAAGGTCAGTGGCTTTTCAATTATTATAGATTTTCTTCTTAAATATAGATGGACTGAGTAAATTATTAAACAAGTTGATTTGTATGACATTTTCTTCTCAGTGCACTAATGCCTTTACTGCTCTACAATTTATGCCATACGAAGCTTCTTGGCAGTGTTAGCAGACTCTTCGCAGTCCAAGTGGAGTCGGGAGTTTGACTATGTTTTAAGAGGAAACAGAGTCTAATCAGCTGAATCTGAATCAATCCCGACTTATTCTTTAAAGTTTAACTCATAAATATCACCCAAACTCACTGTTACATCACCTAGGAGGAAAATTCCTAACCTCAATGGGAGAGCCTAGACGCATAATAGGCAAGCCACTCACAGTCACCTTGGTGGCCTTGCCTGACCAAGGAGACTGCCTATCCCAGGGGGAATCCGCATGATCAATTTAAACTTAGATTGTTAGGAGAGAAATTGAAAAATACTAGCATGAATTGACTACTCTTATGCTTAACTCAATCAAATCGATTCATTCATCAAAGATGTGATAATTTGCAAGTAAATTGTTGAATTAATCCCAAAAGGAGAAGTGAATGCATTATCCTTTTTATGCTATTACTAATGTTGAGATCAAGTGTGAAATACCCCGAAGTGAATGCTTAAATGGTTACAAACAAGTAGAATAATGTTGAGAACAAGTGTGAAGTAATCCCAAAGTGATGCTTAAATGATTACAAAATGTAGATTAATGTTGAGAACAAGTGTGAAGCATCCCAAGTGATGCTTAATTGGTTACAAAATTAGATTGATTCGAGTCACAAGGTAATGCTGAATCTAAAACCCCTGTTTAGATAGAGACCATTCATGTATGGAAATTGCAACAAGTAATCCATAAAGTCCAATTTTAAATACCATTCAAAAATTGCAACTGAAGACCATAAGCATAATGTTATTCAGATTTTGTGATAAATCATTTTTGCTTCACGTATTACTCCTTAAGAGAGTGATCTTATTCACAAAAATGCAGCGAATTTGAGTCATATCCAATATCTCTAGAACCAGTGGGTATTGACACACTCAAAATAGTGCTTATCAAAGTGTTAGGTTGTAAGCAGTTGTGGTTATCAATTTGAAACGTTGTCTTATTACGTGTGTATGATCACAATATAAGCAATGAGATAATATTTCAAAGTATGGCATATATCAGTGTTATCATAAGAAATAGTGATTGCAAATGAATGAAAACAAAAAAATCTAAAATGCTATACAAATAATTCCAAGTGAAGTATTACTCTCTTGATTCTGCCTTAAACTGAATCTGCCCTTAAATATATTATAGCCTTAAGAAAATATTCCAACCATTAAACTGTCGACTGAAAATTTTGAATGAATTCATTTGGCCCACTCCTTGTAATTCGTCTCAAAGTGAAAGCATCCATTCCTTTTTTATCAATATTAAATCGGATCTGATATAATCGTTGCAAGTGCAAGTGCTGTGATATGCTAAAGCAAGGTCTAGAATTATTGCCAATATTTAAGATATTTTCCATTAGCAAAACCTAAACCCTAACGTCCTCTTATTGGAGCAAGACTGACCTTCTTCAAAGCTTATATCAGTTGGAAAAACAATGGTAATCCTTGCAAAAAACCTAGTCATCGATAAAAGAGAAACATAGAGCGAAAACCTCACATTGAATTTGTCCCTTAATTACATTCTCCCAAAGGATTTTCAACTAAGCTTGTAGAGGAACTGCCACAACTCCAACCATGACTTTAGCAAGTGAACCCTCTTTTCTATTTATAACATTCAAATTAAAACCTGATTAATAAAATAATATTTCATTACAAAAGACCCTGGTATCCTCCTTTTTTCCCTTTGAGTGAATAAAATAGGCCCACAATGCCACTTGTCATCTCCATAAGGAAAGAACTAGCCTCTAAATCTATAGAGAAGACCTCAACATTGTGTCCTTATCCCAAAACACCTCAAAAGGTGACATATGCCTTTAAATATGTGACAATGGATTAAATAATGTGTCCTCTTTAGTTGGTGGTTTCTACAGTCATATAAGCTATATTCTCTTCTGGAAACTTTCCAGTTTTGTCCCTCAACATTCTCGTAGATGTTTTCTTCCAAATTGTAGGATGTAATTTCAGGTGTAATTTCCAGCATTATTTCTCAGTGTGTCCATAAATCAACACTGCAATGATTGCAGTGATTCCTGGTGTTGTCTTTTGAGTCACTGGGCAATGGTGAAAGTCCTATTTATGTTCGTTTGCTTAGGAGATTTTTGATGTTAGGTACCTTTCCTTGGTTTTCCATTTCCCCACTTATTGCTGGTTTTCTGTTCTTGTACTCAATAAATAGAGCCTTCTTACCAGCATCATTGAGGTTCTTTACTTCAAATGGGGTAAATTCCTTTCTAATGTAGCCATGTAGTTCTCCTCAATTTTTTATCAACGTTTGAGGAACTTCTACTTTGAGATTTAACAAGATTGTTGATTTCTCATATTCAGTGGTGTAGTTCTGAACAAATTTTCTTGTGTTTGTGAAAATATCACAATTAAATGGATCTTCTTAATATCCAATATCATAGAACTAATCCTTCAACAACATTTTGAATGTCTCCCATGATACTATCGAGGGTCTCCTTTGCTGCTTCAAAGATTGCATATAGTTGTCTCACCTTAAAGCATGGTGGAAGATAACGAGGAAGTCCTCAAATTCAGAAGGTCTTAGGTCGTTTACCCTTAGTATCCTCTTGATGAGAATTTCCTTCTTTCTTGAAATTTACTGAGCATTCCTCTTTCTTTGTCATTAGATGGGTCATATTTTTGTTAACATACCAATATTTGTTTTTAACCGACTAAGGATGATCTTTGGTTCTTCTCTTTCTTCTTGGTATTGTTTGTCAATATGAAAGACAAAATACACAATGCATGGGAGATGTAAAATATGATCTTTATATCAAATGGGGCCATTGCATACAATGAGGCAGATCTCCTTTTATATTACTATTTATTTGTTGTACAACTAATTTCCCTAATCACATTATTTACAAGTGAATTTGAATTAATCTTACCAAAATGCTTAGCTCCTTGAAGTTTATCTATTATGTCATCAATGCATGGCAATGGATATCAGTTTTTAAAGATATGGATCAACAATCGTCAACACTTTTAACTGCTTTGAAGTTTTACTATGCTACGTTGGATCAGGTGACACACTTTTAACCGTTGATTTGAAGTGTGACTGCTTTTTCCAAATATCAGTTGAGTTGCCTTACTGCTTTTTCCCATTCTTTTATGTCACTATTGAAGAAATTTTTACAACTTTTTCCCTGCCAGTTGTTGTTTCTGTGCTTCTTCCCTAGCTTTTGGCAAGCACTGCTGTTTTGTGCAGGCTAGTTGATGAAGCTCTTCGCATTCTGCACTCGATGGAATTCAGTAGAGAAATCCCTGTGGATACCCAAATCTACCATATACTCCTGGATTGCTGCACTGTCCAGAAATTATTGGAAGAAGGCAAGCAGGTCCACGCCCACATGAGAATCACAGGGGCTCATCAGAATCCCTACTTGGATGCCAAGATTGTTTATCTTTATTCTTCCTGTGGAAGCATTATCGATGTGCGGGCGGCATTTGATGAAGCCTCTAAGCAGACTATGTTTATGTGGAATGATCTGCTCAGAGCTTATGTTAAGAATGGGTTCTATGAAACCGAGGCTATGGAGATTTATAATCAGATGAATTTATCTGGCACGGAGCTCAATAATTTTATGTTTTCAATCATGCTGAAGGCATGCGGAAGCTTAATGGACCTGCAACAGGGGATGGAGATTCATGGGCAGGTTATCAAGACTGGTTATGAGCTTGATGTCTTTGTGGGAGGTGTTCTTGTGGATATGTATTGCCGGTGCCGTTCTGTGGAGGATGCAAACCAATTGTTTGAGGAAATGCGCCATCGAGATGTGGTCACATGGACAGCTATGACTATTGGACTTGTGCATAATGGGTTTCATGGTGAAGCATTGGAATGTTTCCGGCAGATACATGTGGAGGAACACAAGAATGTTTCACTAAGAATCAATGCTTTGATTTGGGCCCCGGGGATATCTCTATACTCCTGCACCTGATGTGCACAGGGTGTAGTATTTCACGGATACTGAGTTTTTCATCAGATGGGATGGGCATTGGGATATATTTCTGGATGAGGATTTTCCCACAGTAGCCGATCACATTAAGGCAAATGCAGAGGAATTCAAATAGGTGTTTTTGCGTGTGCGTACAAGCTCATGCAGGTGCAAGCAATAAGTTAATTTCGTGGTACTATGCCGTTTAAAGTTTATGTAGTTTATTGTCTAGGGATGGATTATGTATGCTATTTCCTGAAATTATGTTCAGGGCTTTTATATATATAATAATTAAACTATTGTTATAGAAATTTTTGGGCACTTCAACCCCAATCATAAATGTCCATAAACTAAGGGCTCCTAAGTCCCTGAAAGTGTTTCTTCACTGCCTAAAGGAACAAGGTCAGCTGATTACATCATCTCCCAGAATTTCTCCACTAAAACCTGCTCATAAATGGTCAAAAATGGACCATACTGAAAGCCCAGTGCAGAGGGTGCGATGCATATCACCTTCCCAGTGTACAAGGTGTGATGCATATTGAATTTCTCTTCTGTAGGGTGCGATGGTCGGGAATGGACAAATGGCAGGGACAAAATGAGAGGTGGAAGATCATGGAATCTTCCAGAAGCTTCCCCTCTGACACTTGCCTCTCTGTTTTCGACCAGGGATGAGTAAGAAATCACCATTCTCCAAGTGGAAGCAGGAACTATCAGGGAGAGGACACTAATCAAGACCCCAAAAGATGACTCACCTCCCTACAATCATCTATATATGGATCCCTTATCACAGAGATCCAGAGGCTGGAATCTTGTATCTTGTAGAGAAGTGCTATTGGTTTTGTAGTGAAACTTCATAGTGTTGGGTGATCTAAGCTTTACTTGAGGTGAAGAAGGGCTTTCTTGCTGGAGGATGATGCTGGGTCAGAACATATGGTTGTAATCCTCCTTCTTTTCTTGATATTAATAAAGCTATTCAAGTTTTCCTCCATATTCTTGTATGTTTGATTGTATATGCATTTGTATGGTTAACACATATATGGTCCTTTGTTATTTATGAATATAGATCTCTGTCCTTAGATAGTAGTATGCTGCTTTGATTCCACAGGTGCTCTTTGAAGCTAGGTAGATGAAGAAGAAGCGGCAAAGATCTATCAGGAAGGAGAGGAATCAAGCAAGGAAACCAAGCGCAAGACTAAGGTTGGTGTCCTCTGTTCCACTCTTATCTATTTTCATAAAGGAAAGCAAAAGTAGACTTTACTTGTTTGTTTCTAAGATAGCTACCAGTCTTAGTGGGAATAGCAGCTCCGAGTGGACACTATTCCCGGTAACAAAATGGCGGCTCCACTGGGGAGCGAATAGATTGCTTGTTAGTCTATCTTTGTTTATTTTATAAACTTACAGACGGAGCCTGAAGTTAAGCCAGCCAGCCTTCAAACTACATTTGTTATACAAATGCAAACTAGATCAATGTTGCTTCAGTCTATCTCTGGGTTTTGTTTATGAATTAAACAATTGATCTGCAAACGTTCTAATTGCCCTACGTGGTGGCTCTAGTAACCTCCTTAGATCAACCCCTGTGATTTACATATACTGAACATCACTTACTCGGCCTAAATCCCTGTACTGAATTGCAAATTGTGAGCAAAAGCTGTTTAAAAGTCTCACAATGGTACCATCGCACCCTGACTTCAAGGCAGTCTGTATGCATCACACTTCCCGTGTGCAGTAGGTGCGCTGCATACTGAATTCCCTGTGTGATAGGTGCGATGGTCAGGGAAGGTTAACTTTACCTTCAGACTTTGGTTTTCCCTTCACTGTTTTCAATTCTATTCAAGAGTTTTGTTGTTTGTGGTTAGTATATCTCTAAGAAAACCCCCTTCTCTTCCATCATTCCGCCTCTATATCTACAAAGAACTGTAAGTGTTTTTATGTATTGTGCGCCATTTTCAGTTCTCTTTTGCAAAGAAGTAGCATAGTCAGACTGTCGTTTCTTAATCTGAAAGTGTCGTAAGTGTCATTTTCAGTTATAGAAGAGAATCCCATTGTTCTTGATAGCCGATTATACTGTTACTCTTGTATATTATTTGAATTAGTAGTTTTTAAAGTGTCGAAAAACAGTTTTCATTTCGAAATCGCAAAGTGTCGCCCTTACCTTCACTTCATTTTAAAAAGAAATTTGTTGAGTATTGTCACTTTGAAAATAATTCAAATTTGCACTTAGCTTTCTTATCATCATTCATACATTAAGAAGGCTAAAAACAAATACATGCATGTGCTTTTGCATTTAGACTGCTTGGTTTGATTTAGGACAGTGCATCCAGTGTGTGCTCTATGCTCTTTGTTGAAAGATTCTCAACTTTCTTTCCTTAGTAGCTAGGATTTTCATTGCTAAAAGAAGATTAAACAGTTGTTTATCATCTTAGGCTGCATTTTAGGAATTTTATACACATCACGCGTTGAACCTGAAAGGCAAATTTTTAAACAAGGTTAACTTAAAATAAATTTAATGAATCTAAAAACACTTTGGAACCTAACATACAACATCTAGAGGTCTAGGCTAGAGACATATTCCGCCGTCGTAAAACCTGGTAACTGTTGTTTTCATTGTTGGTTGGGTGATTCCTCCACTCTGAGATGGCAAGTGCCAGTACGAACTTGTGCTCCCACGTACCGTCGAGTATATATTGGGAGACCACAATAGGTTGCATCCTTTATCCTTAGGAAGTCATGTTTGCTGCCCTATTGATCGCAATGCACTGAACACAACATTCGGGAAGATTCACTGCCATATCGTAAAAAGTATTCTGCAATTTTGCGATTGGTTTGGTAATCCCCTCTGCCTAGATTTCTAGAGAAGTCTATTTTGCTCCTTTTCAGACTCCTTAAA
The DNA here is from genome assembly GCA_000404065.3 of Pinus taeda. Lineage (NCBI taxonomy): Eukaryota > Viridiplantae > Streptophyta > Pinopsida > Pinales > Pinaceae > Pinus > Pinus taeda. Next base: position 73,507 of record APFE030002485.1, read on the forward strand.
AGAAAAGGTCCATCTAAGCACTTGTCAATTCAGGCTCATTAAAAATCAAAGGCGACTAGAGTCATCTTCTGTTTTTTCTCGACTCTTTAAAATTGAAAAAGCAAGTTGTGTCAAAGTGTCTAAAATTCATTTAATTCGAAAATAGTTTTCCCCTTTTATTTTGAGTTGATCAAGTAATCCACAATCGTGGAAGAAAGTCAATCAAAACCCCATCGTTCATGGAGACTTACGAGTCAACCGTCATTGAATCCGGAAGTGAAACCATTCCAGATAAAGCGAACTCCTTTGACCAGGTCAAAGTCCCCTAGGTTGGTTGGAGCCAGTACTCCGACATCCTCAGAGACTCCAGTTACTCCGAACATTTCTGGTATCCCTGCCTCTACAGGAGAAATTCCGCAGCAACAAAAGGACATTACAACTGATCCTAGTGTGATGGTAAACACTTATGTTCCTGACTCAGCTCCATCTACAGCTGATTCGGAAGGTGTTACTCCCCAAGCATCTATTGCTACAGAACTAATATCTTCTTCGGCACAAGAAATATTTTATGGACTTGAGGGTCTACCTCTTCCTCCTGGATTGATTGCCATAGAAGAGATTGTGAAAGATCCTCCATCTAACACTCCAACGCAATTTGGAGCTGGGATCGCCCTGTGTCCTTCTTCATCAGAAGATATTCTCCTGCCATTAGAAGTTCCTGAGGAATCGCTAAGGAATCTTTTGGATAGGCTTAATATGTCTGAACAATCGTCGACATCAAGGACTGTGTTACCCAACACAGCAGCAGCAGAAGCTCCTGCTGCTACTTCGACAATGTTCGCCGACGTGCCATTTGTCCCAAATAGCTCTCAATCGCTCAATGGAATCCATCCATTGGTTGTTTCGATAGTATGGACTGTTCCCATTTGTTCGTCCGGAATTGTATCTGGAATCTCTTACATTGAGTCTCGATAAATTGATCCTTTGTAGTGTCAATTTTGGCAAACCGATCCCCAAAGGCAAATCATTCCTTTGAGTACTGGATTACCGTCGTATGGAGTGCCATATACCCTTTCATTGCCTTCTTCAAAAGGTAAACCATGCGAGAGTTCACAACAAAAGTTAGGTTATGCTAGAATTACAACTAGCAGTTGGGTGCCAATCCTGCCTCAACAACCAAGAGTTGTATGCTCAATGCAACAAAGTTTACCTATGACAAACATCACCACTACACCGGCTATTGTGGCAATATCACAATTACAAGCATTGCCAGTTGTATGCCAACCTCAAGTTTCGTAGGTTATAATGCAACAACCTCTTGTACCTACGACACAACCGCAATCACCAACTAGTGGAATGACATAGGTTCTAGTGGGGATCACCACCCCCCATCTTGGTCAAATAGTCAGTACTGGACAACAGCCCATGACTTGACAACCATGGTTGGTGCAATACCAACAACCGCAATTCCAGCAAACTTACCAAGGATATGAGCAACAAGTATTTGCAAGTAATTGGCAGCCATATCAACCATATCATAATAGTTATGCCCATCAACCTTACTAAATTTACCAACATCAAATGCATTATGCTGGTATGCAAAGACCAACTACTCAAGCAATCCCATCTTATCCTGGGTATGCTTAGCTAAGCCTGAATCAACAGTTTCCTTTTGTGGCAACTTTAGAGTTACCAGATCTAAATCGACTAACGAACGATCCAATTCCCTACGCCCCTTGGTGGCCAGCGATTCCGCATAAAATTCCATCTGATATTCCTAAATTTAATGGAAATCTGGACGAAAACCCGTCGAATCATGTGATGACCTTTCATCTGTGGTGCTTATCAAACACTCTCAATGATGATTCGATCAGGCTTTGCCTTTTTCAGCGAACGTTAACTGGTCCGGTAGCAAAATGGTATATCGAATTGCCTAGACCTTCGTTTGATAACTTCAGTACCCTAGCCACAACCTTTCTAACCCATTTTCAGCTACCCATAAGGTACGAAATGGGAATAGAGCTTCTTACCAATTTCAAAGGAACGACAGCCACTCACATATCCAATCATATTCATGAGTGGCAACGCTATCATAGAATGGTAAAAACATATGTTCCTGATCAGCTATTGGCTGAATGGTTTATTAAGTCATTCTTACCTTCTATTACAAAAGATGTGGCAAAGGGAGGAGTTATCACTGAAGAGCAAGTTATTGCTCATGCACAATATCTAGACTTGATCTATACTTAATTTGGCACGCTCTACGATAAAATCCCTTATGCTCCTAGACCGGAGTTTTCCATTCCTCCCCCTCCTAAATCAAAAAAAGACTCTCATGCCGGCAATGGCGTGATAGGTACGACTAGCACGAAAACCATAAAGGCTATGTCAAAGAAAGCCTGTATGGTTTCTAGTCAAAATGCAAATGACAAACTTCTTGCCTCGGAGGTTAATGCCATATCGAGTGACAAAGGCAAAGAACCAAAACAACCAAGAGGCAAGAAGAAAAATAAAGGGAAAAAGAAGAAACAAGAGGAGTCATCTCCTAAAAAATCTTCTGTAAACCCTTCTGGGTAAAGGAAACCTCCTTCAGGGTGTCAGATATGCGATTAGGATCATCGGACAAGAGACTATCTATATAAAGCTGAGCTTAGAAAATTCTTCAAGAATTCAAAAACCTCAGCGGTATTGACTCATCCATTTCCGAACCCAGGAACAAATCTGGTTGCTAGCGACAATGCTTCCCCATCCTGAGTGCTTATGTTATCCATTTCGAAACAACAAAATGATGCTTTGATATCGACAAGGAATAAAGATTATGGAAATCCACAGATGTCGAACAATAAGGCTACAGATCAACCTAGTAGTTCGACAACAACTTCGACCGAAGTTGTGCCACCCATCATTCCTGAGCTAACAATAAAGCCGCCAAAGGGAGTAGTACACAAATCAACATTTAATCCTTGTGCCAGAGTAGCACAACATTATAATATAGTTGAGGATCTGGCCCAATCGTCATCCGCTATGTTGACAATTGAGGTACTACGAAATTACCCCTCCCAAAAGCAGGCTTTGTTATCAGCGATAGGTGGGATTGACCTAGCGGATTCCAATCTTGTGGCCTTTGATCACAAAGGATATGACCCTCAGTTACCAGCTCAACTAGCTTTCCTCATTCAAGTGAAAGCCCTCAACAAAACTGTTCATTGAACAATTATTGATGAGGGGGCATCTACATGTATTATGTCAATGAGTTGTTGGAAAACTTTAGGCTCACCACCGTTGTCACAATCATCAATGACGTTAAAAGAATTTGATGGGCGAACATACACTCCATATGGGATTTTAAGTAACTTGCAAGTCGAACTGGGGGGCAAAACAATAGAAATTGATGTTGAAGTTATCAAAGAAAACCTCGATTACAACATCCTACTGGGAAGCCCCTGGATATATGCTATGGCTACTGTTCTATTGATGTACTTCAGAAAGATTGCATTTCCCTTCTAAGGAGGAATCACAATCATCGACCAACAAACATTTCTCCCCAACAGTTCACAAGTTATGGGAAGCATTCTGATGATCCACGGAAGCTCTCAATCGCTTCAAAATATCGGAGGAGGCCTCCTGAAAGACTCTTCCTTAATGGGGACTTTTGCCCTTCCACCTCCGAGTAAGCTGGCAGAAGTGGCCACAGTGGAAACCTATCCCATGAGATCTTCTACATCAACAAAAATGAAGAAGAAATCAGAACATTTTGATAGTGTGGATCATCGCGATGCATTGCCTCCAAGCCCTACCATAGCTACATCATCTGATTATCAATTCAATGATGTTGTACATTATGTACTGGGGGCATTGGAACCAGATCTTTTCTTCGTAACCCCTTATGAGTTGTGATCAAAGGTCACCATGAGGATAGTTCTTTTACTGTGTCAACCTCATTAAGAAATGAAATAACTCCCTTTCCAAATCGAGTCTTTCAAATATCTCGAAGATAAACCTTCATTCCAACCACCAAGTTGAATGAAATGAAGCTTGGGGGGAATGCACCTCGATTTGCATTATTATGCTAGGGGCATGCAAACTTATCATGAGTAGTGTTATGGCAGGGTTCAAGCACGTTAAAAAATAAACCCGCCACGAGCAGTTTTAGCACGAAATTCAAGCTCGTTAAAAAATAAACATAAGCAATGAGCAAGTGTTTCCCCTAGAGTTTAAGATCATTAAAAAATGAACCAATTTTCCAGTAAACCATTGTGAACGCACTATCATCAGCTTTTGAGCCTTGGTCATGTTCTCATCATCACCTCCACTCTGTTTTTTAGTCGATCATTCACCTCCATTTGATTGTTTACCCTTTCGAGCAACATCTGCGAAGAGTGATTCTATTAGCCATCCTTGTGACACTGCCATGATTGGAAAATTCCAAACCTTACCTAGAATCAGCTACTACCTGAAATCATCACTCGTTCCTCGAAAAATGAGTCTCCTTTAAACTCTTTTCAACTGACTCGTAAAATATGAAAATATTGTCGAGTGATTAGTCTCTCCAGCTCGTTAAAGTCAGCGGAAGTGCTATCCCTCCTCTATATTTTAATCCTTTTGGACTTGAGGTATTATTACACAAAAAGATCGAGCGCTTGTCTTGTTTGACTCGTTAAAACTATCGAAAATTGATCCCTTTCAGATTATTTTACGCTTTTTTAGAATTAAGGGATTATATGACGAAAAAGAATCTTTGGAGTTTCCTTTCCATCCCTTTCAGACTCTCTAAAATTGAAAAGGACCAAGTTATCTTTGTCTTTAGACTCATTAAAATAGAATAGCGACAAACTCGTCCAAATGGATGAGAATGAGTTTCACTGCCGCTAGGCTCGTTAAAATATAGCGACAGGTTCGCCCGAAGGGCGGATTATAGAACAAGCATATGTTATCCTCCTCAAGCTTGACAAAAATAAAGAGGTACTAGTCAGCAATGACTGGGGAAAATTGGGAAGAAAACTTGAAAAAACTTTATTGGTAGCAAGTTGCTCTTGAACATGACACTTTCTCTCTGCATCCGAGCTGGGTTGGGTTGTTTTGTTCACTGGTCACATCAACATTGGTCTGTCACACCATCCATCTTTGGGGTTAACGCTACCAATCCATCGTCAGTGTCGCTGGTATGTTCAATAGAATTCATTCAGAGAATTCGCCTGTGTCTCACCCTCTACAATACATTCACACTCCATTCTTTTCATGACCTCCACCTTGAACCTTGTATCATCAGATCATTTTCACCTCCAAAATAATTTTCTTTGTTCCGTGTCGTATATGTGGGATTCATTAAGGCCCTCCTACGACGGGTCACTTATTGTCGACATCAGCTCATTATCCAAGAAGTCAACCTTGGAACAACCCTTTTAGTACTTTGAAGCTTGCATGCCTCAATGGCAAGTTTCTCACTTTCGGTGACAGGTTTACATTAATGGCCTTCGACTGAGAGATTTTGCATGGTGTTCAATGCCAAGTCCTTTTTCACACCTTGTGAATTGTACTGTAGTACCTTGAGGGTCATTGTCATTATTGGTGATTCCTCTTGCACCTGTTAACAACTTACATCAGTGGCTAGTAATCAGGCGATGTCTTTCCATGTTCGACTCCAATTTTTTTTTCACATGGATCGACTTGTACTCCGAGTGAAGATTGAACGAGTTTTGAAGACATCGGATCTAGTTTCATCCATCCGGTCTGCGATATATTCAGGAATATAAAGACACCAAATGTACATCATTGCCAAACAAATGATCATCCAAATCAAAGGATGATGAGTCCAAATCATTAGTCTTCTACACAGACGATTGTCTGTCCTATGTACATGAAAAAGAATTTATAAAGCTGAGCATGGGAATGCCCGCCTCAGCTAGGTCATGAAAAATATTATGAAGATAATGTATTATATTGTATCTTATTACAAGTCGCCTCCCAGCTCGAAAAAACTTCGGATCCTCATGATAAAGCATTTCACCCGACATCAAAAGTTTAACGACCTCATGCTTTAGGGAGCAACTGTTATAGACATTTTTGGGCACTGCAACCCCAATCATAAATGTCCATAAACTGAGGGCTCCTACATCCCTAAAAGTGTTGCTTCACTACCTAAAGGAACAAGGTCAGCTGATTACATCATCTCCTAGAAGTTCTCCACTAAAAACTACTCAGAAATGGTCAAACCTGGACCACACTGAATACCCAGTGCAGAGAGTGCGATGCATATCACCTTCCTAGTGTAAAGGGTGTGATGCATACTGAATGGCCCCTCTGTAGGGTGCGATGGTTGGGAATGGACAAATGGCAGGGACAA
>APFE030002485.1:79848-130942 GCA_000404065.3 Pinus taeda
ATCATGGAATCTTCTAGAAGCTTCCCCTCTGACACTTGCCTCTCTATTTTCGACCAGGGATGAGTAAGAGATCATCAGTCTCCAAGTGGAATCAAGAACTATCAGAGAGAGGACATTAATCAAAACCCCAGAAGATGACTCACCTACCTACAATCATCTATATATGGATCCCTCATCACAGAGTTCCAAAGGCTGGAATCTTGTACCTTGTAGAGAAGTGCTATTGGTTTTCTAGTGAAACTTCATAGTGTTGGGTGATCTAAGCTTTACTTGAGGTGAAGAATGGATTTCTTGCTAGAGGATGATGCTAGATCCAAAAATATGGTTGTAATCTTCCTACTTTTCTTGATATTAATAAAGCTATTCAAGTTTTCCTCCATATTCTTGTACGTTTGATTGTATATGCATTTGTATGGTTAAAACATATTTGGTCTTGTGTTATTTATGAATACAGATCTATGTTCTTCGATAGTAGTATGCTGCTTTGATTCCACAGGTGCTCTTTGAAGCTGGGCAGACGAAGAAGAAGTGGAAAAGATCTATCAGGAAGGAGAGGAATCAAGCAAGGAAACCAAGCGCAAGACTAAGGTTGGTGTCCTTTGTTCCACTCTTATCTATTTTCATAAAGGAAAGAGAAAGTAGACTTTACTTGTTTGTTTCTAAGATAGCTACCATTCTTAGTGTGAATAGCAGCTCCGAATGGACATTATTCCCAGTAACAATCTATCTACATCTATCACCTGTCACTGGACAATAGTGCTATTGAGACACCATCTCATGGAATTAGAAACATATAGATAGATAGTGTTATAGAGATACCTTGCAACAGCTATTAAACATCACCTTCAAGCCTCAAATTCATCAATTGATTTACTTTAGTGGCAAATTCTGGTGGGATTTCATTAAACACAACCCAACAAAAGCCATTTATGATAGCTATCGTTGCCTTCTCTAGATCTATCCCCCTTTGTAAAAAGAATAACTGATATTCCCCAATTTTTTAGGTACTTGCTTCATGTTCAACGTGGGCTATTTGGTTCTTCCTGTGGAAAAGGTTGCAAATATTATATGTATAATGGAAACAAGCATGCAATTCAAGGTTGCTCCTAAAGTCTCTTGTGTGAATTATAAAACACCATGTATTTAAAACATGATATATGGTAGTAACAAATACCTACCCAAGATACCAAATAAGAACTAAAAATGTTGGAAATAGGAGATGTCTTAAACAATATCAACTATTTAATTACATAATCATACTAAAATAGACAAATCTTTAAAATGTTGAAAGTGTGAAAAAAATGGAGTTGGAATATTATAGTTATGTTAGGGTATATATAGCTATGAAAAATGTAAATTCTATCTAAAACACATAAATTTAACTTCCATAGCTACATGAAATGTAACTTCTAAATTTAAAAAAAAAATGGAGTTAGAATATTATAGTTACATCAAGGTAGATATAGCGACATGAAATGTAACTTCTATATAACATTCTAGATATCCTTTTTGAGTCATTTAAGAGACTAACATTTTTTTATCTTCGGTTAATAATACTCCACCAAAGATAGCATTGAATTAATTTTTCAAGGAAATTTTAAACCAGTGTGTAAAAATGCTTACTCATTCCCCTGCCATATTTATGATATTTTATTTGTGTCTGGATTTAAGCTAGTGTAATGTAACATCTACATATTTGAAAATTTAAATGTAAACAATTACCTAGATTGAAGTTATACAATTAACATATGTACAATAAGATACAATATGCATGAGTTATAAGTAATATGACATTTACATTTTATATCAAGACAAACTTTTTCTCATCTCATTAACTCTTATCTTATAGTTGGTGATGGATATAGGCTTTAAAATTATGAGCCATCCCTGTCATATCTTGTATTTAATGATGGATATATATTTTAAAAGAATCAACCTTGTTTATTATTTTATGCACGACCAATTTAAATGGAAGCACTCATAATTTTATTCAATATTATCTTGTACAAATGGAAATAAAATGATGTGCGGGTGGTGTTTCTAGTGAATTTTAAACTTGTTTTAATTACCTAAATTTATCTTATTTAAAAATAGTTGCACTACCTCGATTAGGATGTTAGCTGGTGATTGGGACATTAGGTGGAGATTAATGAAGTGTAGCCTTGAGTTTTGTACCATCAACCCCCACACGGTTGATGCGATAGGTGCAATGGCCCTTGGCATGATTGCATGCAAGGTTGGTGGGAAAGGTGGCAGTGTAGGTGGAGGTTCATGACTTATAGGAGTTAAGGGTGAACAAATGGGTAATGTTGGTGTGTTTGATCACAGAAAAAGGAGTTGTTGCATGAGCAAGAGAGGGTGACACCATCCTCAGCCTTAACCTCATAGACGACCTGCAAATTCCCACGGTTATGTTTTTTGGCTATTCTCCTCCATTGCAATTATGACTTGATTGGGCTTCTGCTAGTGGGAGAGGACGGAAATTAGAAATGTTAATTGGGAAGTTCAAAATTGTGAGAGGAATTGGGGGTGGCGCTAGGTTGCACTAACTTGGTTTTGCATCTACGTCTTGCTTCTGTCGGATCTCGCCTCTACCTCTCTTTCTTTTACTTTGCATTGTTTTTCTTTGTGTCCTTAGGTTCTGAGGCCGGAGGGATGAGCGAAGATGACCAGAAAGGTTATGTAGGGAGAATCTATGCACTGGATGTTGATGGGAAGTATGGGTCAGTTAATATTTTGTCTAGGCGCAAGCCCCTATTGTTGAAGCCATTTCAATTGTTGGGGTATAGCTAGAAATTTTTGTGGAGAGGTAACAACTAGGACTCTCAAGTGGGAAACTAGGCACAAAACTACTAATTGCACTGGTATCTTGGGCAGAGGGGAATGGGTCTGCAATTCATGTATGACCTCCCGGTGGGAAGTGGTAGAGCTCGCTAGGTTGGCCTAGGCAAGGGGAAGACAACCTAACTATGGTTGTGAGGAGATGGGTCTGGAGATGAGGACTCACTGTTGGTGGACAGAGGCTAGCCCCTTTTAGGGAGTGGATCTATGACAATGATGACCTGAGTATTGATAGTAAGGGGAAAGGGGAGGAGCATGGTGAGGCGGAATGCACTGATAACTCAACTCACGGATGTGAGAAATTCCATACTATGCTAAATGGTTGTTGGTTAACAAATTGTTGTTATGAACAATTTTTGGGCACCTTCACCATGGCTCGACATACAAAAGGCCATGGACATGTAAGATGAGGACAAGTGCCCAGAAATGAAAGGGACCGAGCATGTCCGAGCCCTACAGGGGGAGAAAATCATTTGATCATCTTATCTGGGAAGCTGCTGAGGAATATCGTGAGGGTCTTAGAGGAATGTGAACAGGAAGTTAAGAAAGGCAACGAGATTGAGGAGGACATGGAAAACTGGAGGACCCTTGTCTCATACCCAGATAACAAGCGAAGTAGGATAGCACAATTCAGGCAAACCATCTATCTTGACTAGTTGATGAAATGCCTCATGGGAAAATTTATGGAACAGATCTCGATGGGCATGGATGTTTCTCTTCAAGGTATGTCGAGCTACAAACAAGACTTCTAGAAAATCCAATTTCAGCTCCATAAGAAAGATATTAGGTTGAACAGAATTAAGAGACATATTCCATGTATCCTGGAACTGTATGAGATGCCTAGATCAAATTTCAAGGACCCTACACCAGTGGAATTGGCCTTGGAGGAGAAAAAGGACTAGATAATCACCCATTTTTATTTTTGTTTTCTATGCAGATAACATTTAATTTTCATCTTACAGGTATATGTATAGATAGAAATATAGAATACGGTCATGAAACAGAAACATATATAGCTTGGCTAGAAAGACTGAAACTTTATTGTTTTTGGATGGTATACAATACGGATAGGTGGCCAACTAACTTGGTTTCCCAATGGGAAATTTGAGGCCACCTAGCTAATCTATGCGCTGTAAATTTTCTTATAAATGAATAGAAAAAATAGAGGACCTGCCAAGCTTAAAAATAAAGAAGTAAATAGTTGCATTAACCATCTTATCTTCAAGTCAGTAAATTTTCTTCAGGGCATCTTCATAACATCCACCATCTTTGAAAACTATGAAATATTAGTAGTATCTTGCACTAACTAGACAATGTTGGCATAGAATATTTTATGTGTTTTTTACTCCATGTCACAAATTTATTGGTATTTTATGATTCTTGGTTTCGATTTCCATGCTAAGACTAGATTCATCATGCCTTCTACAATTTTTAGTTGTGCACACATCATATTGCTCACTTCTAATTCTATAAAAAATAGAGAGTATGCATAATGACATGTAGTGACATGTGGGTGTCTATTTTATTGAACAATATGCTTGATTTTTTAACCCATTCCAATCCTACTACAATGAAATTGAGAGAGACAAGGACACAAGAAGGACTATAAATAAATGAAATTAGAGACTTTAGAGTGCAACTCAAACTGTACCTGAATGTAACGATAAGTATTTTCAGTTGCCTGGTCACTGATGAGCATCAAATCACACTGTAAAAAATTCTTTGCATTATGAGAATTTGGTTGCACCTACACTAATTCTCTGTAGTAGTTCCTTGACTTTCCTATAAATATAATTTTATAACCAATCCTACTTCTTCAATTCTTCCCTACATGGATCATCTTTGTCCCCCCTATTGATAGTTAGTTTTCAAGGAAACAGAATAGAACTCTCCAATTGCATCATCGCCTTTGAAAACAATGCTTGAGTATTTCCAGGTGATTGTTGAATCAATCTCTACTCAAGTCCATGAAATCCTTGATTTGTCTCCATCACACAAACCTCTTTTCGTAATAAAATTATAAATCCCACGTCTACATACCTCGTCCCTGGCATACCATTTCTTTAGAGTGGAATACTTTATCGTTGCTCCCTCAGTGCAGTAGAGATCCACTACTATGGCATGGAGATGATTGGTGTCACAAAATGGTGTAGTGCTTCCCTCAATATATGACAAAGAAATCCTCTCACCTCATATAACTCCTCTCATCTACAACATAAGAGTCCTCTCAAACTGCTTGGTCTCCATCTCATTCATCTTGAAATAAGTGGATATTTCCATCGGTGACAAAGTGTGTGTGGGGATTTAATAGAAGGAGCTATCACTAAAAATAAAAAAATACAATGTAGCATAATAGTTATCAATAGGAGGAATAACCCTATCAAGATACTTCCTAACTAGATCAAGATAGTCCTAAATTACCTCTTATAATGAACAAAATATAACCTCAACTGCCTATAGAGGCTACCTAAGTATGGTAGCAATGAAAACACTATCAAAAATGACATCTACAACAATGTTGGTCAATCTCTTCTTCTAGCCAAGGGCATGCCCAACTTTTGGAAAGTATCAAGTAGGTCAAGTTCCTACTTTTCTTGATATTAATAAAGCTATTCAAGTTTTCCTCCATATTCTTGTATGTTTGATTGTATATGCATTTGTATGGTTAACACATATCTGGTCTTGTGTTATTTATGAATACAGATCTCTATTCTTCGATAGTAGTATGCTGCTTTGATTCCACAGGTGCTCTTTGAAGTTGGGCAGACGAAGAAGAAGTGGAAAAGATCTATCAGGAAGGAGAGGAATCAAGCAAGGAAACCAAGCGCAAGACTAAGGTTGGTGTCCTTTGTTCCACTCTTATCTATTTTCATAAAGGAAAGAGAAAGTAGACTTTACTTGTTTGTTTCTAAGATAGCTACCATTCTTAGTGTGAATAGTAGCTCCGAATGGACACTATTCCCAGTAACAATCTATCTACATCTATCACCTGTCATTGGACAATAGTGCTATTGAGACACCATCTCATGGAATTAGAAACATATAGATAGATAGTGTTATAGAGATACCTTGCAACAGCTATTAAACATCACCTTCAAGCCTCAAATTCATCAATTGATTTGCTTTAGTGGCAAATTCTGGTGGGATTTCATTAAACACAACCCAACAAAAGCCATTTATGATAGCTATCGTTGCTTTCTCTAGATCTATCCCCCTTTGTAAATAGAATAACTGATATTCCCCAATTTTTTAGGTACTTGCTTCATGTTCAACGTGGGCTATTTGGTTCTTCCTGTGGAAAAGGTTGCAAATATTATATGTATAATGGAAACAAGCATGCAATTCAAGGTTGCTCCTAAAGTCTCTTGTGTGAATTATAAAACACCATGTATTTAAAACATGATATATGGTAGTAACAAATACCTACCCAAGATACCAAATAAGAACTAAAAATGTTGGAAATAGGAGATGTCTTAAACAATATCAACTATTTAATTACATAATCATACTAAAATAGACAAATCTTTAAAATGTTGAAAGTGTGAAAAAAATGGAGTTGGAATATTATAGTTATGTTAGGGTATATATAGCTATGAAAAATGTAAATTCTATCTAAAACACATAAATTTAACTTCCATAGCTACATGAAATGTAACTTCTAAATTTAAAAAAAAAATGGAGTTAGAATATTATAGTTACATCAGGGTAGATATAGCTACATGAAATGTAACTTCTATATAACATTCTAGATATCCTTTTTGAGTCATTTAAGACACTAACATTTTTTTATCTTCGGTTAATAATACTCCACCAAAAATAGCATTGAATTAATTGTTCAAGGAAATTTTAAACCAGTGTGTAAAAATGCTTACTCATTCCCCTGCCATATTTATGATATTTTATTTGTGTCTGGATTTAAGCTAGTGTAATGTAACATCTACATATTTGAAAATTTAAATGTAAAAAATTACCTAGATTGAAGTTATACAATTAACATATGTACAATAAGATACAATATGCATGAGTTATAAGTAATATGACATTTACATTTTATATCAAGACAAACTTTTTCTCATCTCATTAACTCTTATCTTATAGTTGGTGATGGATATAGGCTTTAAAATTATGAGCCATCCCTGTCATATCTTGTATTTAATGATGGATATATATTTTAAAAGAATCAACCTTGTTTATTATTTTATGTACGACCAATTTAAATGGAAGCACTCATAATTTTATTCAATATTATCTTGTACAAATGGAAATAAAATGATGTGCGGGTGGTGTTTCTAGTGAATTTTAAACTTGTTTTAATTACCTAAATTTATCTTATTTAAAAATAGTTGCACTACCTCGATTAGGATGTTAGCTGGTGATTGGGACATTAGGTGGAGATTAATGAAGTGTAGCCTTGAGTTTTGTACCATCAACCCCCACACGGTTGATGCGATGGGTGCAATGGCCCTTGGCATGATTGCATGCAAGGTTGGTGGGAAAGGTGGCAGTGTAGGTGGAGGTTCATGACTTATAGGAGTTAAGGGTGAACAAATGGGTAATGTTGGTGTGTTTGATCACAGAAAAAGGAGTTGCTGCATGAGAAAGAGAGGGTGACACCATCCTCAGCCTTAACCTCATAGACGACCTACAAATTCCCATGGGTATGTTTTTTGGCTATTATCCTCCATTGCAATTATGACTTGGTTGGGCTTCTGCTAGTGGGAGACGATGGAAATTAGAAATGTTAATTGGGAAGTTCAAAATTGTGAGAGGAATTGGGGGTGGCGCTAGGTTGCACTAACTTGGTTTTGCATCTACGTCTTGCTTCTGTCGGATCTCGCCTCTACCTCTCTTTCTTTTACTTTGCATTGTTTTTCTTTGTGTCCTTAGGTTCTGAGGCTGGAGGGATGAGCGGAGATGACCAGAAAGGTTATGTAGGGAGAATCTATGCACTGGATGTTGATGGGAAGTATGGGTCAGTTAATATTTTGTCTAGGCGCAAGCCCCTATTGTTGAAGCCATTTCAATTGTTGGGGTATAGCTAGAAATTTTTGTGGAGAGGTAACAACTAGGACTCTCAAGTGGGAAACTAGGCACGAAACTACTAATTGCAGTGGTATCTTGGGCAGAGGGGAATGGATCTACAATTCATGTATGACCTCCCGGTGGGAAGTGGTAGAGCTCGCTAGGTTGGCCTAGGCAAGGGGAAGACAACCTAACTATGGTTGTGAGGAGATGGGTCTGGAGATGAGGACTCACTGTTGGTGGACAGAGGCTAGCCCCTTTTAGGGAGTGGATCTATGACAATGATGACCTGAGTATTGATAGTAAGGGGAAAGGGGAGGAGCATGGTGAGGCGGAATGCACTGATAACTCAACTCACAGATGTGAGAAATTCCATACTATGCTAAATGGTTGTTGGTTAACAAATTGTTGTTATGAACAATTTTTGGGCACCTTCACCATGGCTCGACATACAAAAGGCCATGGACGTGTAAGATGAGGATAAGTGCCCAGAAATGAAAGGGACCGAGCATGTCCGAGCCCTACAGGGGGAGAAAATCATTTGATCATCTTATCTGGGAAGCTGCTGAGGAATATCGTGAGGGTCTTAGAGGAATGTGAAGAGGAAGTTAAGAAAGGCAACGAGATTGAGGAGGACATGGAAAATTGGAGGACCCTTGTCTCATACCCAGATAACAAGTGAAGTAGGATAACACAATTCAGGCAAACCATCTATCTTGACTAGTTGATGAAATGCCTCATGGGAAAATTTATGGAACAGATCTCGATGGGCATGGATGTTTCTCTTCAAGGTATGTCGAGCTACAAACAAGACTTCTAGAAAATCCAATTTCAGCTCCATAAGAAAGATATTAGGTTGAACAGAATTAAGAGACATATTCCATGTATCCTGGAACTGTATGAGATGCCTGGATCAAATTTCAAGGACCCTACACCAGTGGAATTGGCCTTGGAGGAGAAAAAGGACTAGATAATCACCCATTTTTATTTTTGTTTTCTATGCAGATAACATTTAATTTTCGTCTTACAGGTATATGTATAGATAGAAATATAGAATACGGTCATGAAACAGAAACATATATAGCTTGGCTAGAAAGACTGAAACTTTATTGTTTTTGGATGGTATACAATACGGATAGGTGGCCAACTAACTTGGTTTCCCAATGGGAAATTTGAGGCCACCTAGCTAATCTATGCGCTGTAAATTTTCTTATAAATGAATAGAAAAAATAGAGGACCTGCCAAGCTTAAAAATAAAGAAGTAAATAGTTGCATTAACCATCTTATCTTCAAGTCAGTAAATTTTCTTCAGGGCATCTTCATAACATCCACCATCTTTGAAAACTATGAAATATTAGTAGTATCTTACACTAACTAGACAATGTTGGCATAGAATATTTTATGTGTTTTTTACTCCATGTCACAAATTTATTGGTATTTTATGATTCTTGGTTTCGATTTCCATGCTAAGACTAGATTCATCATGCCTGCTACAATTTTTAGTTGTGCACACATCATATTGCTCACTTCTAATTCTATAAAAAATAGAGAGTATGCATAATGACATGTAGTGACATGTGGGTGTCTATTTTATTGAACAATATGCTTGATTTTTTAACCCATTCCAATCCTACTACAATGAAATTGAGAGAGACAAGGACACAAGAAGGACTATAAATAAATGAAATTAGAGACTTTAGAGTGCAACTCAAACTGTACCTGAATGTAACGATAAGTATTTTCAGTTGCCTCGTCACTGATGAGCATCAAATCACACTGTAAAAAATTCTTTGCATTATGAGAATTTGGTTGCACCTACACTAATTCTCTGTAGTAGTTCCTTGACTTTCCTATAAATATAATTTTATAACCAATCCTACTTCTTCAATTCTTCCCTACATGGATCATCTTTGTCCCCCCTATTGATAGTTAGTTTTCAAGGAAACAGAATAGAACTCTCCAATTGCAACATCGCCTTTGAAAACAATGCTTGAGTATTTCCAGGTGATTGTTGAATCAATCTCTACTCAAGTCCATGAAATCCTTGATTTGTCTCCATCACACAAACCTCTTTTCGTAATAAAATTATAAATCCCACGTCTACATACCTCGTCCCTCGCATACCATTTCTTTAGAGTGGAATACTTTATCGTTGCTCCCTCAGTGCAGTAGAGATCCACTACTATGGCATGGAGATGATTGGTGTCACAAAATGGTGTAGTGCTTCCCTCAATATATGTCAAAGAAATCCTCTCACCTCATAGAACTCCTCTCATCTACAACATAAGAGTCCTCTCAAACTGCTTGGTCTCCATCTCATTCATCTTGAAATAAGTGGATATTTCCATCGGTGACAAAGTGTGTGTGGTGATTTAATAGAAGGAGCTATCACTAAAAAGAAAAAATACAATGTAGCATAATAGTTATCAATAGGAGGAATAACCCTATCAAGATACTTCCTAACTAGATCAAGATAGTCCTAAATTACCTCTTATAATGAACAAAATATAACCTCAACTGCCTATAGAGGCTACCTAAGTATGGTAGCAATGAAAACGCTATCAAAAATGACATCTACAACAATGTTGGTCAATCTCTTCTTCTAGCCAAGGGCATGCCCAACTTTTAAAAAGTATCAAGTAGGTCAAGTTCCACCTCATCTAGGCTGCTCCTCTTCTTGTACTCTCTTTGTCTAGGTTTAGAATAATAATAAAGATCTTGGAAATTGATGGGTGGGTAAAATTTATCAAACCATTTGGGTTCTTCCATTTTTAATCATTGTCTTTAAGCATTGAGTCTAAACTACAAAAGCCATTTAGGTTCCTTCTTTTTATCTAAAATTAACCTAATATTTGGAGAGTTGTAAGGTTTAAGCGATCTAATTATATTCTACTTAAAATATAGTAACATGGTTTAAAACTATAGGCATTGAGATTAGAATCTAAGGATGAAACATAAAAGATTTTATGTTCATGATTACAAGAAATTTTAATTTCATGTAACAAAGTCTGAGGAAGGTCTAGTATTTTTATCTTACCAGGAAATTTTCTTGCATCACTTGAGCCCTTTGAACTTGGCCATGGTAGAGTCCATTACACAAAAAATCAACCACTAAAATAAAAGGTGAAAATAAAAAAAAAAATTTCATGAGCGAACTAATTTGTACAATAAGGACATGCAAAATGCTTACTTGTCCATTATCTTTTGATGAATTGTTGGTTGCAATCAATATCTACATTATCATAGTCATTAAACCCTTGGCCACAATCAAGATCTGTATTATCATAATCATTAAACCCTTTGTACAATAAGGACATGCAAAATGCTTACTTGTACATTGTCTTTTGATGAATTGTTGAAAATAATCAAAATTTGCATTATCATAATCATTAAACCCTCAAATCTAGATGAAATTTATTCTTTGATCATATAAACCCTCGAAATTGTTTACCCATAAGAACAAAATCATCTTTAGTTAAAAGGAAGAACTCTCCAGAGTCCAAATTCATACACATGTACAAATGGCCAAAATCTCCATGCCCAATGACCTTGCCCTTCCTCCATCTAATCGTTTATGCTCTCCTGCAAACTCCATCTAGGGTTCGAATCCCATGAAATCCATATATCACGTTGATGGTCTTCCCAATTCTAGCATTTCCACGCAGATATCAACAAGGAAGAGAAAAATGTAGTGCTACAATGTGCTCTTGTAATCTATGAATATTTTATTTGAACCCAACACTAAACTGGAAATGAAAAAGAAAATAAATATTTATAATGGAAAAAATAAAACAAATATTAATAATATAAAATAAAATATATAAATTGAAATTGGGTTAATTGATTTATTTTTAATAAGAATTTGTTATTTTGCGTAAGACGCTAAATTAAAAAGATGAAGAAGAAGTTAAAAATGATATTGGGATGGGTGTAAAATTTAAATATGGCCTTAATTAATAATAAAAGTTACATTAATAAAAATAATAAAATTCAATTTGTTATATTTTGATTTTGTTATTAACTTGTGAATAGACTTTGTAATAATACCATGGGCCAATACCATGGCTTATCGATACTACAAGTCCAAAAACCATAACGTATTTCACAACCAAAATATTTTATAACAGTATGACAAGATTCTTAACCATGAATATTCACCCCCACATTACAGTAGATATTATTAACTTAAAAAAAATGGCCTTCGTTACAACACCATGGGATACTACAAGTCCAAAAACCATAACTTATTTCACAACCAAAATATTTTATAACAGTATGATAAGATTCTTAACCATGAATAGTCACCTCCACATTACAGTAGATATTATTAACTTCAAAAAAATAGCCTTTGTTACAATACCATGGGTCAATACCAGGGATTATCAATACCACATGCCCAGAAAACATAAATTATTTCACAATCAAAATATTTTATAACAATATGGCAAGATTGTTAACCATGGATATTCACCCCTCACAACTGTGTTACAATACCATGGCTTATCAATACCACATGCCAAGAAACTATAACTTATTTCATAGTAAAAATATTTTATTTTAATTTAATTTTATAACATTTTTTTAGTTTAACCTAAAAGGGAAAATGTTACAATTTGAGATATATCTAATCCTTCTATCCTCACAACTATTAAAAACATTCCCATGGAAATTAAATTAAGGTGTTAATAAATTCAAGCTAAGATGGACCTATGTCGGTTAGATATAAATAAAGAAGTGGCATAGATCCATCTTAGCTAAGGATCCAAGGGATGAGAGCAAGCAAATTGACTAATTATAATAGATTAAATATACTGCATGATTTTTTAAAGTTTTTCATTATATTATTTTCTTTGACATGATTGATCCAAAATATAAGTTTAATATTTTACAACCAATTAAGTTTTCATAATTTAGATAATTTCTTAAACACGGTACAATGTGATCAAATTTAAGAGAGAGTTGGGGAGGGGGCAGAGAGAGGGAGGGAGATAGTGAAAAAGTTGGAGGGAAGAGAGAGAGAGAAGGAGAGAGTGATGGGGGGGAGAGAGAGTGAGGTGGGAGAGACGGAATGAGAGGAAGGAAGAGAGAGGAGAGAGAGAGAGATGGAGTTTGAGTGGGAAAGAGAGGTATGAAAGAAAAAAATACATAGAGAGATAAAGGTGGAGAGGGAGAGGAGTGAGGAGTGAGAAGGGAGAGATGGAGATAGAGTGAGGGAGAGAGGAGAGGAGGGAAGAGAAAGAAGAGGAGAGGATAGATATAAGGAAAGAAGGGGAAGGGAGAGAGATGGAGACATAGAAATGGAGAAGGGCAGGGAGGGGGTGATTTAGTGATAGAGTTGGATGGAAGAGAGAGAGAGAGAGATATGGGGAGTGATTTGGGGGGAGAGATAGAGGTAGGTGGGAGATAAGGGATAGAGAGGAAGTAAGATAGAGATGAGGAGAGAGAGATGGAATTGGAGGGGGCAGGAGAGGGAGGGAACAAGAAAAACATAGAGGGAGAAAGGTGGAGAGAGAGAGGGGAAGACAATGGATTCATGGAGAGAGAGAGAGGGAGAGAGGAGATCGGGAGGGAATAGAGAGAAGGATATAGATAGAGAGAGAGAGAAAGGGAAGAGAGAGAAATATAGAGAAGGAGAAGAGAGGGAGAGAGTGTGTGTATGTTTGGAGGTTGAGATAGAGAGAGGGAATAACAAAGAGACAAAAATACAATTATAGATATTATATAGTATTATATAACCAACCTAGATCCATATTAACCTTATAACTATCAAGTGTCGAGAGGGATCCAATCTCTCGAGGTGCAAACATTTCCTCAAGTTTTTCAGTAGAAAAATAATTTGCACCTTGAGAGATTGGATCCCTCTTGGCGCTTGATAGATCTAGGGTTAAGATGGATCTCGGTCGGTTAATATGAAATTACAGTAGTTTTTGTTTGATATTATAGTCTTAAAAATTAAAATTTCTCTTCAAATTAACTTCAAATTGGAACTCGATCCAATTAGATTCAATGAATAGATTTTTAAAAAATACATAAAAAGAATTATTAAAAAATATATTTTTAAAATTATAAATTATTAGAGATAAATAATGCAAAGTTGGCTCACCTATACACCACGTGAGGATGAACAAGTTTTTAAGCAAGGATAACCTTTCAACCAATCTTTAACAACATTTCAATCCCCTATCACTTGTAAGTTTAGATTGCTTGACACAATTAAGATGATTAACATAAAAAAAAAATTGAGATATTATTGTAGTACTTGTTAGGTAGTTGTATTTTTGTTATTAGACTAAATTAGTCATTAATTTTAGTCATTTTTAGTTGTATTACTTATTAGCAGTCCCATATTTTAACCTGCAACTAAATAAATTATTTATCTTAGTCATTTTTAGTTTGGTCACTTAAGATTGCTCATTTTTTGTTGTATTTCACTTGGAAAAGTTGTGGCCTAAATTTTTTAGTCACCTAGTCCCTAATTTCTCATTTTCTACTAGTGTATCCACACTCTTAAGGATCAATGGATTGAGGAATTGCTGATAGATGAACTCATATGACGGGATACAAATGAAGATGAGAAGAAAAGGGCAGAATAAAGTCAGCGACTGCAACAAGAAATTAAGGACCTCGCTGAAGATAAAAGATAGATGTACTATTTGGCTCTAAATCTCTTGTGATTTAGAATGCCATATCCATCATATCTTTTTGTGGGAAATTTTTTGTCTTTTCCAATTAAAGGCCATTTGCAACAATAGACCTTATAACGGTGTTTCTACTAGAATCCTTTTAGATGTATTCCGTTCCTGTGATTTTGATGAACAAAGTTTGTTGTACGAACTCCTTTTGCACAATATATTTGTTGAACATGCTAGTTTATAAAAGTTTGTTCACATTTTCTCTTATGTTGGAGGCTTACAATTGTGGGCCTTCATATCCTTTACGAGGAACGAAATTGATTGGCATCTTTCCAAGACGTCATTTGACAGGAACGAAGAAATAAAAATGCGGAAAATAAGGTCAGAGCTTGGTACAACTCCGATAATAAGGCAATAATTCAGAAGATTCGTTGGTGCTCCTAACATGGTAGAGCAATTAGCCTAGTAGAGGAGAAGGATCATTGGGTTTTTTCTTAATATTTTTGCACAACTGAAGAGCAGATAATTAGTGGGGATATTGAAATGATCAGAGGCTAGTAGTTAAACCTTACAGATGAGGGATCCCTTCGAATTTCAAAAATTTTGGGTTGTTGTTTCTCGATTTCCCAAGTATGCACAAATTGTTAAATCAATGGTGGCTTTTTCGATAGGGCTTAAGTTCAAATTTCCTTTCATTTGGCCTCCGCTTTATAGCTACCGGCCTCGTTATCAGATAAATAGGTATGATGAAGGATCTTGGACCACTCAGCTTATTTCTACTCAAGGGTATAGGTGAAAGAATGAAGACATTACTGACATTTATGATCTCACAAAGTTGCATCAACAGTATGCCAGTGGAGAAGTAAAGGATGATTCTGAACATTCGAAGGAATCTACATGAGGGCATGCAGTGGCTTCAATTGGGGGGAGATGTTGGGTGTAGTATTCAAGGGTATTTCATGCACCTTTTACCCTACATTTGACCATTTATCTCCACCGAATCCATCAATCCCTTGACACAATGACACGGTCCCTACTTAAAAAGAAATAATCTTCTATGACATATTATTATGCCATTTTTTTAAGTATCTAAAGAAGAAATGTATTTTTGAAATGACTAACGAGGAAAATTGTAGACAATGTCTTCTGGATGTTTTTCTTTCAGGTGATGCTATAATTATGAAGGATTTTGGTTAGACAACTGATGTTGTTGCATGTTGCTATAGGTTGTGACACCTCAAATATTATTGCTACACTTTGATGTTGTTGCAAACTATCAAATAACGAGGCAGTTATTCTAGATATATTTGTGAAGACCATGAGCTATAACTTTATACCCAACATTGAAAATATTTGAGAAGTTATAGCTATGAAAAAAGTGGTGTAACTATAATGGATTCTTAATTGGAAACTGGTTGTAACAATTTCTATTTTATTACATTTATGTTAAAAGGATCAACATGAGAATCATGAGATTCTCATGAATGATTCATTCCCTGATTTCGGGGCTCTCTAAGACTTTATAAGGGGACACATCCCTCTAAGAAGGGAACGAAATTTTTTGAAACAACACCGATATCTTGATATTGTAACTTTGAGCCATTTTAATACCACAAGTACTTATTGATGATTTTACTATTATAGTGTTGAATTCTTAAGCAGATTCATTCCATTCCTACACTCTGCTAGGGTGGAATGGGCCTCCTCTTTAGCAAGGATCACAATAATAGTAGTGTATATAATTTTCTAGATGTGTATGTGAATTTTATATTGTCGTTGATGATATTGTTGGACATACACATCTCTGTGTTCATACTTATGGTATTCTATTTACATTATTATTGTGAGTCAATCAATAAATATATGATGTGACTTATTATTTTCTGGAACTCATGAAGTGTCAATTACTTGCTAAATGAATTTCAATTACGCAGTGTGTTTTTTGATTTCTGCAAGTGTGAATTTCATTTTTGCAAGAGTGTTTTCAGAATTTTGCATATGTGTTCAACGAAATCTATTTGCTACCTGCATGAACATGTATTGGCACAGACATTGTTGACTCCTTTGAAATAAAACACCTACCCTTGTTGACAATTAATGTTTGTGATTCATTTGATTTTAGAATGATAAATATACCAAACATTGGTGTTGCATTATTAGTGGTGGTGTTGGTGAGAATAATCATTTGCAAAGACTTCACTTTCATGCATCATAACAATGTAATTGTCATGTACACTACTCACCATGGTCACAACCGTCATTTGAAGCCTGGAAAACTACATAAGGTGCAAACACCAAGGTGGCCAAATTTATTCCTTCTTTAAGTCTTTTTTGTATGACTGCAATTTGATGTTGAGTTAATCAAATCTACTTGGTGTTTTCTCCTATATATATTACTCTTTAAATTTATATCAACGTACTTTTCTTAATAAAATTAAACAGCCACTAGCTCAAAAATTAAAAAAATTAGTACCCCATGTAGCCCATGTTTAGACTATTTAGATGACGAGCTTGATTTTGCAGGTAAAATAAGAATGCAAGAGGGGATCCATACACTTCCTACTTCATTAGGGTTGAGTCACTTTTGAAGGAAACTTTTGAGAGAGGAACTTACAAGAAAATCTACAATTATCATTACTTGATCAATGGATTTGTTGTTTTTATTAATCTTTAAAAGGTGCTCATAATTCAGTTCTTAGATTTGAAAATTTAAATTTTAAGTAATTTATGGTAGTGTTCCAAATCCTAACACCTGCTTCTATAGGTAAGGTTGCAAGGAGTATCATTAGTGGTATATGTGTAGAAGTTACTAAGAATTTAATGTTGCAGTATGGATCCCTCGTAAGTCGATATATAACTCATTACATATTAGCTAAATACTTTTACCATGGTCCTTAATTAATGTTTTGAATTTTTGTTTTATTCTTATTATCATGTCTCACAATGTGGTAAATTATTGGATGGATTATGAAGGAAAAAATAAAATCCATCTAGACAAGAGGTGTCTCAAGTGACGATGGATTTCTTAGTCCATAAATCCATGACACATACACAAAAATTTATAGGATTTCCCAATGGAGCATGGGTTCAATATGGTCGACCAAAAAATGTAGGGAATGGATTGTTATTGGATTTATTGATATAGGTGTTAGAGTAAGTATTTTCAAACTACCATCAGTGATCAACACTCCTCTTTCATATCATATTAGTGTCCCATGTTGAAATTTTTATCATTACACCTAGGTCCTCATGAAAAAATTTACTCACTGATTGTAGCTCAAAGTCAAAATCCCACTCTCCCTCAAAAATCAATATTTGTTGGCCCACCTTCCTATGTCTTATGGAGAATACATTCATTATAAAATCTCATTACATCATGTCTTCGATTAGTCAGGTCTACATGAAGTCTGGTTTTTCAATATCCCATTAGGTCACTAGGTTTCATTCCTCCAAGCTCCAATAAAAAGCCATTCATTGCATAAAGCCAACAAAAGCATGAGTGTGAAAGAAACTATATCCCTTTTTCATTCAAAGAGGATTTGAAAGCATGTAACTATAGTTGCTTGAGCTCTAATTTTCATTCCAAAGTATGAGTTTTGTTTCAAGATGGTAATTTATTACAAAAATAGAGATGTAATATTTTTCACTTATTTATGTAATTTTATGTCCATTATATGTAATAAGCTACTATTCCTAAGTTTTTCTCTCAAACTCTATGTACCAACTTCATCCAAGAAAATTCAAGAGTAAAGATTGCCAAAACACCAGCATCGTCCACCTACAAAGGAAAAGTCAGAAATGAAATTAGCAAAGATGTTAAAAAGTTGAAATAAAACATTAGAAAGTGGGTTTTAAAGTTAAAATATCAACTTCACTGAGCTATAAAGGACTTCTTAGCTTCCAACTCAACTTCATTTTCCTCTTACCACTTTTTTGAGCAAACCCCATGAGACCCTTTTCACAATTGTGGGCAAAAATCTACAAAACAAAGCAAGAGTTGCACATTCTCTTCTTGCGCTATGTTTTTACTTGGCGGTGTACATTTCCTCAAGGCGTTGCACATTCCCTTCAGGTGTTGTGCACTCACCATTGCTACTGTGTTTTTGTCCAGAAAATGCTACAGTCACCTCCTCAGCTCCCCCAAAAGGAATTTGACTTCCAAACAAGAAAGTAACAGCTAAGGATAGTGTGTTTCTTCCTCCTTAAGTGACTCTCAAAGTGTTTTAGAAGTTTAATTGAACATTTACTGTTAATCCTATATCTAAACCCTAGATCTCCCCTAAAACTACCTTTGCACTATCAATTCCTTTTATATAATCCCCTCCACCTTTATTCCCTTTCCCTATACATTTTATCGGAAATACCCTTTAAACCTTTCTCTCAGAACCATAAGTCCTAGGTGCAAAACTACCTAGGCTCCCAAAACCCCTACATTGCAAAAAAATTCCCCTATGTCAAAAGATATCATACTAACACCCTATATCATACTCCATTATATATATCCGTTAACCCATCTCCTTCATAATTACCCTATCCCATTTCCTATTCCCAAAAAACTACATTCCCACTACCTTATACCTCCCTAGGGTTTGATATTAAACACAATGGCAAATGAGGAATACAAACCAAACAATGAGCAAGAGAAAACAGATAGAGAAGAGAATAAAGTTAAGAAAAGATACAAAGGAGGCAAGATACATATATTTGAGCCCACGGATCTCAGGGAACTCTTGGTACCTCCTATGGCTATGAAATTCTTCAAATGGCTAGGCTGTTATGATTTCTGTGAGCAAGTTCAGGCAATCCAGTACCATCCTAAGTTGACTAGGCTGTTCATATCTAAACTCGAAGAAAACCATGTCACTATAGAAGTTATTTCTCTTACTTTATCTACATTCATTATATCAGCTGCCACTGGAATCCCAAATGTTGGGGAGAAATGGTTTAAACAAGGTGATTTGGAGAGACAATTTTACAAGCCTTACATGAAACAAAAGTGCCAAAATGATAGAAGCGGTTATTTTCCTTTTTCAAACCTCCTTGACATATATGCCCCAATGATTAAGAACATCAAGAAATATTTTTCATGTGAAGTTAGATTTTCTAGGCTCTGTTCCTATCAAATCTAGCTTTTAATGCATTTCACTAGGGTAAGAATGCTCAATATACCATACTACCTTTCTAGAGTGAGTGTTGAGAAGATGGCCTACATTGCCCAGAAAATAGAGTATAAAGATAAAATGAAGAGTCCCTTTCATCATTCCCTTATTAAAATCATAGTCCTTTATCATCTCAAGGAACTCAACATTACATGGAGTACCTTCATAACTAATCCCATATTCACTCATTTATCTACTCGAAATCTTCAAAGTATCCCTTCATAATCTCATCCTTCCACCTCCATTCCTCCATCCCAACCCATATATCATTCATCCTCATCTGATCAATCAGCCTCACCATCACCTCCATGATCACCATTTCATGAGCATATTCATTCACCTAACAAAGATGAAATCAGGGAGCAACATTAGATTGAACAAGTTGAGAGCATCAAGCCTAAATTGGCTGATTTGGGAACTTTGACACACACTTATTAGCGAGGCCATAGGTAGGTTTTTTCACCACATATTTTCAGAGGGACCTTGCGTTCTTCATCAGCGAAGCAAGTGCAGAAGGGCAAGGAAAAGATGACATAGGAAAAGATTAGACATGAGGAGGAGGACCTCCATGAGACATAGCAGTATTTTTCCTTAGTTGACCTAAGTGAGCATGATAATAGTGAAAGAACAAGCATTGTCATCAAAGAAAAGGATGCACTCATCAAGGAGCTCCAGATCAACTTGAGGAGGGAAAAATACATCATCTCGTATTATGAGTAGTAAAACAAGCAAATTGAAGCCAAACATGAAGTCATGGAGACTCAACTCATTAAGGCAAAGAGGGAGGCTAAAAAGGCCAAGGTGCTACTTGATGAATCGTATGGAGAATATGGTGAAACGTTGGAGGAAGAGAGGCCATGAAGAAGGCCAAGGACTAGAGGCCTAAAAAGAGCATTAGAGCTAGAAAAACAGAACGATGTAGAACTAGCTAATGAGCTAACCCTAAATGAACAATTTTCCAAAATGATCAATGAGAACTGGGATAATTGGCTCAAGAGGGTGAACAATCATCTTGAAAATCTCCTAGACAATGACAAAAGAGACAATAACATTCACAGAAGGATGGAAAAATATTATTGCCAAAGAAACCAAATAGGAAGGGAAAAGCTCAAGGCTGCTAAGGCAAAAATTGAAGCCCTAACTCACCAAGAAGAGCAGAAGAAGCTTGATATACCTACAGAGGCTTCACCCCATGCCTAGCCACACTAGACATCAGCTCCTTGACCAATTTCGAAGCTCTTGGCTCATTGTTTGGTAATACTGTCTTTTTTGTGTTTTTTGAGGTAATTTGATATCAGTTGCATGGTCAAATGCACAGTGACACTTTTTGGAGGAACGAAAGGCACCAATGGATTCATAAGGACCAAGACATCTAGTAAAACCATGTTTACAGCTACGGAATGAAAAACTAACAAGTGATAAAGGAAAAAAACTACCAAATAAATCATGTTTTTGCCTCATTTTTGGACCAGTCACCGTGCGTTTGACTAGTCTTGGGAGAATGGAGATTTGGGGGGCCAAATCAAGGGCATTTTGAAAACCTAAGGCAGTTTTGGAAACTAGGCAGGATAATATTTCCAATGAGCTATCATGGGATCAATTTGACACTAGGAAGCTAGACAAAAGTGGGTAGGAAGATGGTGTTGTGTGTTTGACACTGGTGATGCGCGTTTGACAGGTGGCCTAATTTTTCACTGTTCTTCTCCAAATTTTATTTTACCTATGCAAAATCAATATTTTACTATTCTAATTGATACGATTGATGTAATTATCATGTTTTTACTGTTACCTAGGGTAAGTACATTAGGTAAATGGCCTCCATGAGACATAGTGAATCAATTTACTTAAGTTAGAGATTAGTCACTTTGACCACCCTACACTCTCGCTGCCAGTCCAGTTTTTGCTGTAACTATTCCTCCTCTCATGGATTCAACCCCTGAGTCTAGGATGAGTTGGTTTGAGGCCTATATCATTTAATTTCTCAATCATTCTATAGGTTGGACTCCAATGGATGTTTTACTAGTGTTTTAGAGTTTGGCATGGAATATATTGGATGAGTTGCAGCTATTTTGGTGGGATTCCAATGGCATGGTATTTTGATGTTGTTTCTTCTTCAGTTACATGTGTGTGCATGTTTTGTACCTTTCATGATCGATTTCACTTCTAAACATGTTTGATTTTCAAGGTGTAATAAGTAGAATACATCTTCTATGCTTTGTTTTGGGAAAATCATCATAATTTGTTTTGTTTCTTCAGTTTAAAAAGAATCCATGATTTTCATGCTCTTTTTAGAATCTCACCAGTCTATACCATTTCATCACTATACTACAAAATGTTAAAGTAACTTACCTACCTTGCTACATCAGATGTCTACAATTCTAATTCTCTTTTTCCCTGACCTAGTTCACTCTATGACCTAATTCACTCATCCAGTGACTACCCCAATCAAATAAAATCAATCAAACCCTAAGTTACTATATCTAACCTAAAACCCTAATCTATCTAGACCTCTTGGATATGATCCTTTGGAGAGAGCCATCTCCAGCTTGGTAGTGCGAGCTACCAAGTCAAAAGATTGGTCTGTGGTTACCTCAGTTGGACCCTTCCTCAGCCTTGGAGATCTGGAGGAGAGATAACATATTGGCGTCATTGTCAGGGAATGAAAGGTTCATTTTCCCTAGGTGTATGACTATTTTTCATTGGAATTTTGTCTTATCAATGATGGGACTAAGTTTCATAAAGGATGATTCCATAATTGCAATGTCAAGATTGTATATTTGGCCTCAAGGAGACAAACAAGACAAAATTACACATCCTGATCTAGTTGATTTAGTCAATGAAAATGAGAGTTTGTTAAAAAAAGAAAATAAGGTTACAAATCACAAGTTTGATCAGACTTCATTCCATTCATAATCTCTTGATCATTACCAATTTAACATTTCTCTATTGAAGACTTGCCTTTGAAAACATTTTTGTTTAGCTCAAAGTTTTACCTCATATATTCTATGACCCTGTTAAGATATTGGCTCCAAAAAGATATACCAGGTCAAACCCTAACCCAAATCCTCCTTCTCTAGTTGATGATCTTGAAAGATTCTTAAGAAAGCCTAGACTCCCTTTCCCCGAGACTGAAAGCACAAAATGGGAAAGGACCACTCCCTTGGTAGATCAAATACTTATTATTGAGGATATTCCATTTGACATTAAATTTTAGCTATCCCTATTTCATTCGAAACATGAATATTGTCTTAGAGAAGAAGTTTTTGATCCCATAAATTTTGACTCATACCTTCTCACCTCAAAGTCTTTGTTTAATCAAACTTCTGCTGCTTCTCAATCTTCAAAACTTGGGCATAAGGTGTGGTCTAATTTTGAGAAACTTCAAATCCTAGCTGATCAATTACAAATCACTGCAGAAAAGGCCTATATTTAGTATTAGCTTGAAAGCTTATCTTCTGTCATATCCCCTACCACACATATGAAAACATCCATATCACCACCTCCATCTTCATCCTAACCAACACAACCCATTGCATTTCCTATTCACCACTCCCCAACATTCATGGCGAGATTTGGACCCTTAGTATTACCTTGCCAGTGGGCAGTTTTACCTCATACCTATGCCAGAGACTTCCTCTTTTTGATGGCAACCCAAGAGTCACAAAACACCAGCATATTGATAATTTAATTGATTTCACTGAATTAGAGTAGGTTGGTGAAGATGGTGCTAAAATGAGACTAATGGCTCAAAGCTTTTCTGGAGATGTCAAAAAATTATTCCATGGATTGGCAGTTGGCTCCATTGATCTTCCTCATAGGTTAAATGATTTGTTCTTAGCCAGGTGGCAAGAAAAGAAGAATTCATTGTAGATCTTCGTGGAATACAATACATTGAAAAGGAATCCTAACTAGATGGTTCAAGTGTTCACTATAAGGTTTAATCAAATCTACAATTCCATTCGAGATAACATGAAAACTACACCTGATTTGGCACTTCAACATTACCCAATTGCTTTTGATCCAAAGATGGCTTATCAACTAAGGGAAATAGATCCTGCAACTCTGGATGAAATGAAAAATAATTCAGTAAGTGTGGAAGCAAACTTGATGATTAAAAAGTCTCAGTTGAAGCATGAGAAACCAGAAAAGAAAGTAAACATCAAAGAAGAACCTTCTTCTTCCACCAATATTAAACTAGATGAGCTGATCAGAACCATGGAGAGAATGGCTGACCAGATGATAAATTCAAATAGACCTCAGGAACTACATGTTAGAAATCTAAACTTTAGAAACCAACAACAACCTCACTACAGGATAAAACAAAGAGAGTAGAAATTTTCTTAAGCATCGACATCTTAGCAACCAATTCGGACACCCTTGCAACATAATTATGCTCAAGGAGAATTCGATTACAAAATATATGTAATTGTTGAGGAAAATCACTTATTTAGAGAAGATTACCATATGGTTTTCTTGACTAAAAATGAGAAGTATATCGAGGAGATGGAGGATCCTAAGGATGAAGACTACATATTGGTGAATGACAATGCATTGGAAACTCAATCCGATGATTATCAAATAGGATACTTAAATGCACTCAGCTCTCAGTAGAAGAAATATTCCTTGAGAAATAGAGATGTCCCAATCACTCCCATTCATAAGAGGACATCACAACAGAAAGATACCCAACAAAAATCAAATCCTCAAGGAAATCAAAGCAAAGGTAAAGACCTAGCAGCAGGTAACCAATGCAAAGTGAATCAGCCATCAACAAGCAATCCAAACAGGGATCATGAAAGTCAGAAGAAGGACTAGACACCAAGAGATCTGCTTGAGAAAAGAGACATCATACAAAAAGAGGTAGACAAATCCAGCTCATTCAATTTAGAAACTAAAATTTCAAAGTTGAAAGTGTCAATCCCTCTTACTGAACTTTTCAAAAATAGCCATTAAAAATCTAATATAGTTAAAATGCTGAAATTTGACCCTATGTTTAACATGGTTAATGTTGAAGATGACCAACCTGAATTTCTTTTTGGTCCAGCCATAGATGGTCAGTCAAAAGATAGTGAGGTTCCTCCATTTTACCCAAGTTTAAAAATCCATCAGCACTTACTTCATAACTCCATGCTTGACTTCGGAGCCTCCCATAATTTAATTCCCAAGGCCATCATGGAAAATTTGGGACTAGACATTACTTGTGAATACCATGACTTCTATTCTTTTGATTTCGGTAAGGTCTGTTTTCTTGGTCTAATAAAGGATTTGGTAGTATCCCTAGACCAAAACCCAACAAAGTATGTTTTAATGGATGTGGTGGTCGCTGAAATACCACCATGGTTTGGGATATTATTTTCAAGAACTTGAGGAGAAAAAATAAGAGGCACACTACAGTTAGAGTTCTCTTATGCCACCATCAATTTTTTGGGCAAGTGAGGAAGTTGTACCGAGAAACAAAAATGAAATTCATGATCAATAGCAAGGAGAAACCCAATAATCATCCTATATATGTTGTACATATAGATTTAGATTCATTTATTTTATATAATGATAGTGGACTGAACTATGTAGATATTCAGCTTGTGGAAATTAAAGATGTACCAGAAATTTGCAATTGTACAGGGACAGTTTCAAAATGGGAAAAAGAATAGCTGTCAAGTTCATCTAAACAGCCATCAGACAATGTAGAGAAAGGCTCAGAATAGCTATTGGAGAAGGTAACGGAAAATTGAGAACAGTCTGAAGAGAAAGTTCAGAAAATTGACCCAAAATAGAAACACGATTTACAGCCCTTGGAAGAGGAACATGGCCTTTGGACCATGGAATTTGATGGTGCTCTTGGGAAAGATGGAGCAGGTACTAGAATTTGGATTCGAAGTACACATCATCAACAAGGTAAGATTCCTTAGAATCTTAAATTATGCTCATACAAGTTAGCCTTTTATTGCATTAACAATGAGGCGGATTGTGAAGCATTGATCACAGGTTTAAAGATCTTGAAAAGGTTAGGTGCACGAAATTTTTTTGTGTATGGTTATTTAGAACTTGTGATCAAGAAAGTTAAAGGTGAATACCAATCTCACCATCTACAAATGAAACAATATAGAAATTCGGTTTTAGATATTCTTAGGATGTTTCCTGAATATACACTTTCAGTTGTACCAAGGATTCAGAATCTTATGGTGGATTCATTACCTAGAGCTATAAGAAATTTCAAAATCCCCATTTTTTCAAACAAGAAATTTGAGATTCATGTGAAGCATCGGGCCTTTGTTCTGGATAAATTGTGATATTGGAAAGTATTATGGGATTACAAATATGTGAATAACTTTATTCACAATG
Organism: Pinus taeda; assembly: GCA_000404065.3. Taxonomy (NCBI): domain Eukaryota; kingdom Viridiplantae; phylum Streptophyta; class Pinopsida; order Pinales; family Pinaceae; genus Pinus; species Pinus taeda. Next base: position 105,845 of record APFE030002485.1, read on the forward strand.
AAGGAGAGTTTGAGAAGTGTTCCATGGATGAAGTTTATGATAAGGATGATTAAGTCATCGAGGCAACCCAAGTTGATATATTACAAATGGAGGATAACAATATTTCGAAAGGTCTTGTACCTTTGGAAGACTTGTTTGATCAAGATTATGTCGCAAGGAAGCCTACATTAGTACCTACTAAGAAAGGTGTGGAAGATGTGAACATTGGAACAGTAGACAAACCAAAAATGATCAAGCTGTCCAAAACATTATCTCCCGAGGTAAGAGAAAAATATATTCATTTATTGTCTAAATTCTCTGATGTTTTTGCATGGTATTATGCATACTTAAATGAGTATGATAAGAAAATAATTCAACATACCATTCTGATTAAGCTCAATCAAAATACCTTTAGACAAAAGTTAAGAAGAATTAACCCAAGGTTGCTGCCATCCATAGAGAAATATATTAGCATACTTTTCAAGGTGAGCATCATCGCTCCCATCATATTTTCTGATTGGATATCAAATCTAGTCCCAACGAGAAAGAAAACCATATAAATTAGGCTCTATGTAGACTTAAAAAATTTAAACAAAGTATCTTTGAAAGATAATCATCCACTTCAAAAAATGGACCATATCCTTCAAAGAGTTGATCGCACTTCCCGACTGTCACTTTTGGATGGCTACTCTTGGTAAACTCAAGTTTTAGTGCAGGAAGAGGATCAAGACAAGACATCATACACCATGCCTTGGGGCACATTTAAATATGAACAAATTCCATTTGGTCTAAAAAATGCAGGTGCCACTTTTCAGCGTCCTATGGACATAGCCTTTTCATATAAAAATATGTTTTCTTAGTTGTATACTTAGATGATGTAAGCGTATTTTTGCATTCAGATGATGAACATTTGCATCATTTAAGAGTCATTTTTCAGAAATATATAAAGTTCGGGATCTCTCTCAATCCGAAGGGAAGTTTGTTTGCTATGGAGGAAAGCAAACCTCTCGACCACATCATTTCGAAGGATGGCATCTAGATTGATCTTTCACGAGTAGAAGCCATCCAGGAAATTGATTTCCGTCGCAGCAAGAAGGAAATCCAAGCATTCAATTGTAAGATGAATTTCTTGCACAAATTTATTCCTAATTTGGATAAACATCTTAGAGAAATGACCAATATGTTGAAAAAGGATAATGAGGTGAAGTGGTCCGAAGAAGACCGCAAGTCTTTTCATGCAGTAAAGCTTGCCTTAACCACTACCCCTATTTTAATCAATCCTGATTACTTCGATGATTTTATTATATTTTATTTTCCTTCTGAGCATACCATGGCAGCAGTATTAATGCAAAAAAGGGATGAAACTGAGCTGCCAATAGAAGTTTTCAGTCGCAACATAAGGTATGCATCCCTTAAGTACAACATCATTGAGAAACAAGCCTTGGCTTTGGTAAAGGCGGTCAAAGATATCAGAGTTTACATTTTACATTCACGTACTCCTCCTTATGTGCCTAATGTAGCAGTAAAACAGGTTGTTGTGCAAAATGACCCAGAAGGTAGAAGAGGTAGATGGATAGGAGCATTATTAGAATATGATCTTGAGATCAAGCCTACCAATATGATCAAGGGTCAAGGATTAGCCAAACTCATGGCCAGGTCAAACCTGCATGCTCTAGATATCAACCTAGTAGCAGCATTGTCTGACAATCAAGAAGAAGTGGATCTCATTAAGGTATCTAAAATCTTTCTATCATGCCCTCAATATTTTGATATTATTTATGTTTTGCAACATCTAAATCCACCTCGAGTCATGTCTAAGGCTAAGAGCAGGTAATTCAAGTTGAAGGCTTCAAAATATTTCATTATGGACAATGCACTTTATTGGAAAGATCTTGGAGGTGTGTTGCTAAACTGTTTCATTGAAGATGAGTCTAAAGAGGTAATAAATGACTTCCAAAAAAGAGATTGTGGGGTCACTTGTACTAGAATACCACGACCAACAAAGTACTAAGAGCAGGTTACTATTGGCCTACTCTTTTTTCATATATCTACAAGGCAATGATGAATTGTCACGAGTGTCAAGTTTTTGAAGGTAAAAGAAAACTTCTTCCTTTGCCTCTACAACCTATATCAGTTAATGCACCTTTTTAGTAGTGAGGCCTAGATTTCATAGGTGAGATCAATCCATCATCATACACACAACACAAGTGGATATTGAGAGCTACAAACTACTTTACTAAGTGGAGCAACAAATTTAGTTATCATTCAGTTTTTAGAAACTAATATCTTGTCCCATTTAGGTTGTCCTAATAATATTATCACAGATAATGTGGCAATATTCAAGTCCAAAAAGATGACTGAGTTTTGTTACAAATAAAAAATTATGTTGGAACATTCTATAACATACTATCCACAAGGGCAGAGTCCAATAAATCTTAATCAACATCATCAAGAAAATGTTGGAGGCAAACAAAAAGAATTGGCACAAAAATCTAATCAATGCATTATGGGCAAATTGGGAGAGTAGTAAGAAATACCTTGAGCTTTCTCCTTTCCAGATTGTGTATGGAGTAGATATTGTTTTTCCTTCATCATTAGCAGTCTCGGTCATGAAATTTTTACAAGAAGCGGGAAATTAAGAGAATGATATTCAGCGCCAAATCAATCAAATGATTCTCCTATAGTAGACACGGATTGAGGTATTTCAAAACACCTCTAAGCTTCATCAGAGAATAGAAAGAATCTATGACCAGAAAACAAAGGAAGATGATTTCAAAATTAGAAACGTGGTGCTTCGTTGGGATGCCAAAAACAAAGACAAGGGTAAGCATGGTAAATTTGAAAACATACGGAAAGGCCCTTATCAGATTTCAACTCTTCGAGGACAAAATAATTTCTTGTTCGATGAGATGAATGGAGAACCATGCTTAGGTGGAATAGTAATTGGTAGGCTCCTTAAGCACTATCTTTTCTGAATTGTCTTGGTTTCATTGTACATACAATTTAATTTTTTGCAAGTGTGAAGTAGAGAATCACTAGAGTTCATAGCCCGATGTGAAGGCCATGGAGCTTCACTGATTTTATGCCATTGTCAATATTCAATTGACAGTTAAGTAAGTCATTTTTGAGTCACCTTGAGTCATTGGATTTTTCTGTGTTTGGTCATGCATTTCAGTTTAAGATTTTGACTGTATTGGCCCACATGGTTAGGCACTTGGTCTACGGTGTTCTTGATACCACCAAGGAGCTGCCATCCCCAAATAAGGTCGATGTTAGAGTTAGTATTTTCATACCTCCATCAACGTTCAAAACTCCTCTTGCATATCATATTAGTGTCCCATGTTGAAATTTTTATCATTCCACCTAGGCCCTTATGCAAACATTTACTCGCTGATGGTAGCTCAGAGTCAAAATCCCACTCTCCCTCAAAAAATCAATATTTGTTGGCCCACCTTCCTATATCTTACTGATCATACATTCATTATAAAAGCTCATTTCATCACATCTTGGGTCAGCCATGTCTACATGAAGTCTGGTTATTCAAGATCCCATTAGGTCACTAGGTTTCATTCCTCCAAGGTCCAATAAAACACCATTCACTGCATAAAGCAAGCAAAAGCATGAGAGTGAAAGAAATAATATCCCTTTGCCATTCAAAGAATATTTTCAAACATGTAAATATGGTTGCCCGAGCTCTAATTTTCATTCCAAAGTATGAGTTTTGTTTCAAGATTGTAATTTTATTTCAAAAAGAGAGAGGTAATATTTTGTTATTCTTTTATGTAATTTTATGTCCATTATATGTAATAAGTTATTGTTCCTAAGTTGTTCACTCAAACGCTATGTGCCAACTTCATCCAAGTAAAATTCAAGAGTAAATATTGCCAAAACCCAAACATCATCCACATGGAAAGGAAAAAGTTAGAAAGGAAATTAGTAAAGATGTCAAAAAGGTGAAATAAAAGATCAAAAAGTGGGTTTTAAAGTTAAAAGATCAAATTCACTTAGCTATAAAGGACTTCTTAGCTTCAAGCTCAGCTTCATTTTCGTCCTACCATTGATTCAACAAACCCCAAGAGAAATTTTTAACAATTTTGGGCGAAAATTGGTAGAATAGAGCAAGCGTTGCACATTCTTTTCTGGCACTACATGTTCTCTTCGTGCACTATGTGTTTTCTTGGTGTTGTGCATTTCCTTAAGGTGTTGCATGTTCCCTTAAGGAGTTGCGCATTCCCTTAAGGTATTGCGCGCTTGCCTGAGGTGCTCCGCACTCCCCATTTCCGCTGCGCATTTTTCTAGAAAAGGCTACAGTCACCTCCTCAGCTCCCCCAAAGGGTATTTGACCTCCAAACAAGTATGTAATAACTAAGGATAGTGTGTTTCTTCCTCCTTAAGTCATTGTCAAAGTTTTTTAAAATTTTAATTGAATATTTGGTGTTGTTCCTATATCTAAACTCTAGATCTCCCCAAAAACTACCCTTGCACTATCAGTTCCTTTTGTATACTCCCCTACACCTTTATTCTCTTTCCCTAAACCTTTTATCCCAAATAACGTTTAAACCCTATATCCTAGGTTGACAACTACTTAGGCTCCCAAAACCCCTACATTGCAAACAATTTCCCCCATCTGAAAGGCTATCATACTAGTACCCTATATCCTCCATTACATATATCCCTTTACCCATCTCCTTCATATTTACCCTTCCCAATTTTCTATTCCCAAAAAACTACATTCCCACAATCTTATACCTCCCTAGGGCTTGATATTAAACACCATGGTATATGAGGAATACAAACCACATAGTGAGGAAGAGGAAATAGATAGAGAAGAGATCGAGGTCAAGAAAACACACAAAGGAGGCAAGATACACTGATTTGAGCCCACATGTCTCATGGAACTCTTGGAATCTCCTATGGCTGTGACATTGTTCAAATGGATAGGCTTTTATGATTCTGTGAGCAAGTTGAGGGAGTCCAACATCATCCTGAGTTGAGTTGGCTCTTCATATCTAAACTCCAAGACAACCAAAACACTCTAGTAGGTATCACTTTTACTTTATCTGTTGCCATTATATTAGCTATGACCAGAATCCAAGATGTTGGGAAGAAATGGTTTAAAAGAGGTGATTTGGAGAGACATTATTATGATCCTTACACAAAACCAATGTACTGAAATGAAAGAAGGGGCTATTTTCCTTTCTCACGCCTCCTTGATAGATATGCCCCAATAATGAATATTATCATGAAATATTTTTCATGTGAAGGTAGATTTTCTAGGCTCTATTCCTATCACATCTGGCTTTTAATGCATTTCACTAGGGTAAAAATGCTCAATATACCTACTATCTTTTCCAGAGTGTTGAGAAGATGACCTACATTGCCTAGAAAATGGAGTATAAAGATCAAATAAAGAGTGTCTTTCATCATTCCCTCATTAAAATCATAGTCTTTTATCATCTCAAGGAACTGAACATTGCATGGAGTACCTTCATAGCTAATCCCATATTTGGTCATTCATCTACTCAGAATGTTCAAAATATCTCTTCCTCATCTCATCCTTCCACCTCCATTCCCCCATCTCAGCCCATATATCACTCATCCTCATCTGATTAGTTAGCCTCAACATCACCTCCATCATCACCATTTCATGATGAAATTCATTCGCTTAACAGAGATGAAATCAGGGAGCAAGAGTAGATTGAACAAGTTGAGATCATCAAGCCTAAAGGGGATGATTTGGACACTTTGACACACACTCGTCAGAGAGGCCATAGGAAGGTGTTTTCCCCACATATTTTCAAAGGGGCCTTGCCTTCTTCATCAGCAAAGCAGGTACAAAAGGGCAAGGAAAAGGTGACAGAGGCAAAGGTCATACATGAGGAGGAGGACCTCCATGAGACAGAGCAGGATTTTTCCTTAGTTGACCTAAGTGAGCATGATGACAGTGAGATCACAAGAATTTTCATCAAAGAAAAGGATGCACTCATAAGGGATCTCCAGATCAATTTGCAGGGTGAAAACTACATCATCTCATATTATGAGCAGGAAAACAAGCAGTTTGAGGCCAAACATGAGGTCATGGAGAGTCAACTCATCAAGGCAAAGAGGGATGCTAAAAATACCAAGACTTTACTTGATGAATCATATGGAGAATATGGTGCCCATCTGGTGGAACAAGTGCCAAGAAGAAGGCCAAGGACGAGAGACCTAAAAGGAGCATTAGAGCTAGAAAAATAGAAAGAGGTAGAACTAGCTAATGAGCTCAACCTAAATGAACAATTTGCCAAAATGATCAATGAGGACTGAGAGAATTGGCTTGATAGGGTGAAAAATCACCTTTAAAATCTCCTAGAAAAGGCCAAAAGAGACAATAACATTCAGAGAAGGATGGCAAAGTATTATTGTCAAAGAAACCAAGTAGTAAGGCAAAGCTCATGGCTGCTAAGGAAAAAATTGAAGCATTAAATCATCAAGAAGAGAAGAAGAAGCTTGATATACTTGCAAAGACTTCACTCCATGCCTAGCCACAACAAATATCAGCTCCTTGACCAGATTTGAATACTCTTAGCTCATTTTTTTGTAATATTGTATTTTCTGTGTTTTTTGAGGAAATTTCATATCAGCTGCATGGGACACTTTTTGGAGGAATGGAAGACACAAATAGATTTAGAAGGATAAAGACATCTAGGAAAGCCATGTTTCCAACCATGGAATGCAAAACTGGCAGGTGAAAAGGGAAAGAAACTGCCAAACAATCATGTTTTTGCCTCATTTTTGGACCAGGCGCTGCACATTTGACTAGTCTTGGGAGAATGGATTTTTGTGGGGACAAATCAAGGCCATTGATAAAACCAAAGGAATTTTTGGAAGCTAGATAGTATAATATTTCCAATGAGCTATCCTGGGCTCAATGTGGACACAACAATGGCAGGAAAAAGTGGGTATGAAGATGGTGATATGCGTTTGACAGTTGGCCTAGTTTTTCATTGTTCTTCTCCAAATTGTATTTTTACCTATGGGAAATCAATATTTTAATGATTTAATTCATATAATTGATGAAATTATCATGTTTTTACTTTTACCTAAGGTAATTGCATTAGGTAAATGGCCTCCATGAGATGTAATGAATCAATCTACTTAAGTTAGGGATGAGTTACTTTGACCACCCTACACTCTAGCTATCAGTTCAGTTTTTGTTGTAATTGATCCTCCTCTCAAGGATTTGACCCCTGAGGCTAGGATGAGTTGGTTTGATGCCCATATCATGTAATTTATTAGTTATTCTATAGGTTTGAATCCATTGGATGTTGTACTAGTGTTTCAGACTTTGGCATGGAATATATTGGATGAGTTGCAACAATTTTGGCGGGATTCCTGTGGCATGGTATTTTGATGTTGTTTATTCTTCAGTTACATGTGTGTGAATGTCTTTTACCTTTCATGATTCATTTCAATTCTAAATATGTTTGAATTTTAAGGTGTGATAATCAGAATACATCTTCAATGCTCGGTTTTAGGAAAATCATAACAATTTGTTTTATTTCTTCACTTCAAAAAGAATTCATGATTTTCATGCCCTTTTTAAGATCTCACTGGTCTATACCATTTCATCACTATACTATAAAGTGCTAAAGTAAATTTCCTACCTTGCCCCATCAGATGTCTACAATTATGATTCTCTTTTGCCTTGACCTAGTTCACTCTCTGACCTAATTCACTCATCCAGTGACTACCCCAATCAAATCAAATCAAACTGACCCTAAGCCACTACATCTAGCCTAAGACCCTAATCTATCCAGCCCTCTTGGTTTTGATCCCTTGGAGAGAGCTCTCTCTGGCTTGGTAGGGGTAGCTACCAATTCAAAATGTTATTTTGTGGTTACTTTAGCTGGACTCTTCCTCAGCCTTGGAGATCCAGAGGAGTGATAACATACTGACACCATTGTCGGGGAACAAAAGGTTCATTTTCCCTAGCTGTACAATTAGTTGTCGTTGGAATTTGGTCCACTAGATGATGGGACTAAGTTTCATAAAAGATGATTCCATAATTGCAGTGTCGATATTGTAGAGCTGGCCTCAAGGAGAGAAACAAGACAAAATTCCATATCCTAGTCTAGCTGATTCAGTTGAAGAGAATCAGAGTTTGTTAAAAAAGTGAAGAAGGTTACAAATAACAAGTTTGATGAGACTTCATTCCATTGGTAAGCTCTCGATCATTACCAATTTAACATTTCTCTATTGAAGAATTTCCTTTGAAAATATCTATGTTCAGCTCAAAGTTTTACCTCATACAGTCTATGACCCTATTAAGATATTGGCTCTGAAAAGATTTACTAGGTCAAACCCTAACCTAAATCCTCCTTCTCCAGTTGATGATCCTAAAATATTGTTAAGAAAGCTTAAAGTCCCTTTCCCCAAGACTAAAAGCACAAAATTGGAAAGGACCACTTCCATGCTAGATCAAATACTTAGTATTGAGGATATATGTTTGACATTAAATTTTAGCTATCCCTATTTCATTCAAAATATGATTCTTTTCTTACATTCCATAAATTTTGACTCATACCTTCCCACCTCAAATTATTTTTTTAATCAACCTTCTGCTGCTTCTTAGTCTTCAAAACTTGAGCACAAGGTTTGGTATAATTTTGAGAAACTTCAAAGCCTAGCTATTCAATTACAAATTACTATGGAAAAGACCTATATTCAATATCAGCTTGAAAGCTTATCTTCTGCAATATCCCCTACCGCACCTCCAAAAACATGCATATCAGCACCTCCATCTTCATCCCAACCAACACAACCTATTGCATTTCCCATTCACCATTCCCCAACAGTCATGGCGAGATATGCACCCTTAGTAATACCTGGTCAGTTTGCAACTTTACCTCAGACCTATGGCTAGAGACTTCCTCTTTTTGATGGAAGCCCAAAAGTTACAGCACAACAACGTATTGATAAGATGGTTGATTTCATTTACTTAGAGGATGTTGATGAAGATGATGCTAAAATGAGACTAATGGCTGAAAGTTTTTTTGGAGATGTTAAAAAATTGTTCCTTCGTTTGGAAGTTGGCTCCATTGATACTTCTAAAGGTTAAATGAGTTATTCTTAGCCAAGTGGTGGGAAAAGAAGAATCCATTACAGATATTGGTGGAATACGATACATTGAAAAGGACTCCTAAGGAGATGGTTCAAGAGTTGACTATAAGGTTTTAATTAGATGTACAATTCCATTCTGGATAACATGAAACATCCACCTGATTCAGCACTTCAACATTACCTGGATGATTTTAATCTAGAGATGGCTTATCAACTAAGGGAAAGAGATCTTGGAACTCTGGAAGAAAAGCAGAATAATGCAGTAAGTGTGGAATTGAACTTGATGATTAAAATGTCTTAGTTGAAGCATGAGAAACCAGAAAAGAAAGTGACCATCAAAGAAGAACATTCTTCTTCCACAATTCTTAAACAAGATGAGATGATCAAAACCATGGAGAGAATGGCTGACCGAATGATAAATTCAGATAGACCTCATGAGTCACAAGTTAGAAATCCAAACTTCAGAGACCAGCAATGACCTCACTACAGGATAAAACAAAGAGAGAAAAAAGATTCTGAAGCATCAACATCTTAGCAACCAATTCAGACCCCCTTGCAGGAGAATTATGCTCAAGGAGAATTTGATGATGAAATAGACCTAATTGTTGAGGAAATCACTTCTTTAGAGAATATTACCATCCAATTTTCTTGACTGAAAATGAGAAGTATGTCGAGGAGATGGAGGATACTAAGGATGAATGCTACATACTAGCAAATGACAGTGAATTGGAAACTCAATCTGATGATTGTCAAAGAGGATACTTAAAGCACTCAACTCTCAATAGAAGCAATATCCCTTGAGAAATAGAGATGTCCGATTCACTCCCATTCAGAAAAGGACATCACAGCAGAAAGATACCCAAAAAAAACAAATCCTCAAAGAAATCAAAGCAAAGGCAAAGAGTTGGCAACAACTAACCAAGGCAATGTAAATCAACCATCAAAAAGCAATTCAAACAAGGATCATGATAGTCAGAAAAAGGATCAAAGACCAAGAGATCTACCTGGGAAAAGAGACATCATACAAAAAGAGGTAGACAAATCCAGATCATTCAATTTAGAAACTGAAATTTCAATGTTGAAAGTGTTAATCCCTCTTACTAAACTTGTCAAAAATAGCCATTACAAGTCATATATAGTTAAAATGTTGGAAGTTGACTCTGTATCTGACATGGCTAATGTTGAAGATGACCAGCCTGAATTGATTTTTGTCCAGCCATATATGGCCAGTCAGAAGATAGTGAGGTTCCTCCATTTTACCTCAGTTTAAGAATCCATCAGTACATTCTTCATAACTCCATGCTTGACTCCGAAGCCTCCCATAATTTAATTCCCAAGGGCATCATGGAAAATTTGGGTCTAGACATTACTCATGAATACCACGACTTCTATTCTTTTGATTTCAATAAGGTCTGTTGTCTTGGTCTAATCAAGGATTTGGTAGTATCCTTAGACCAAATACTAACAAAGAATATTTTAATGGATGTGGTGGTAGCTGACATACCACCATGGTTTGGGATGTTATTGTCAACATCCCGGGGAGCAAAAATAAGAGGCACACTGAAATTAGAGTTCTCCTATGCGACCATCCCGGTTTTCAGGGTATTGTGGAAGTTGTACCGAGAAACCAAAATGAAATTGATGATCACTAGCAAGGAGAAACCCAATAATCACCCTATAAATGTTGTACATACATATTTAGAGTCATTTATTTTATATAATGATAATGGGCTGAATGATGTAGATAGTTTGCTTGTGGAAATTAAAGGTGTACCAAAAATTTTCAATTGTATAGGGACAGTTTCAGATCAAGAAAAAGAAAAGTTGCCAAGCTCATATGAGAAACCATCGTACAAGGTAGAGAAAGGATCAGAATAGCCATTAGAGAAGGTAATGGAAAATTGGGAATAGTCTCAAGAGAAAGTTCAGAAAATTAACCCAAAACAAAAACAAGATTTATAGCTCTTGGAAGAGGAACATCGCCTTTGGACCATGGAATTTGATAGTGCTCTTGGGAAAGATGGAGCAGGTATTGGAATTTGGATTTGAAGTACACATCATCAACATGGTAAGCTTGCTCAAACTATTAGATTACTCTCATAGAACTTAACTTTTTATTGCACTAACAATGAAGTGAAGTATGAAGCGCTGATCACACATTTAAATATATTGAAAAGGTTAGGTGCACAAAATTTTTTTGTGTATGGTGATTCACAACTTGTGATCAAGAAAGTTAAAGGTAAATATCAATCTCACCATTTGCAAATGAAACCACATAAAAATGTGGTTTTAGATATTCTTAGGATGTTTCCTGAATATACACTTTCAGTCGTACCAAGGAGTCAGAATCTTATGATGGATTCATTAGCTACAAGTGCAAGCAATTTCAACATCCCCATTTTTTCAAACAAGAAATTTGAGATTTGTGTGAAGCATCGGCCCTCTATTTTGGATAACTTGCAATATTGGAAAGTATTTTGAGATGACAAGTAGGTCATTAAATTTCTTCATAGTGAAGGACAATTTGAGAATTGTTCCATGGATGAAGTTTACAATAAGGATGATCAAGTCATTGAGGCAACCCAAGTTGATATATTACAGCTGAAGGATAACAATATCTCAAAATGTCGTGTACCTTTGGAAGACTTGTCTAATCGCGATGATGTCACAAGGAAGCCTACATTAGTACCTACTAAGAAAGATGTGGAAGATATGAACATTGGAATAACAGACAAACCAAAAACGATCAAGCTGTTCAAAACATTATCTCCCAAGGTAAAAGAAAAATATATTCATTTATTGTCTGAATTTTCTGATGTTTTTGCATGGGATTATGCAGACTTGAAGGAGTATGACAAGAAAATAATTCAAGATACAATTCCTATCAAGCCCAATTATCCCTTTAGACAAAATTTAAGAAGAATTAACCCAAGGTTGCTGCCACCCATAGAGAAAGAGATTAGCATACGTTTCAAGGTGAGCATCATCGTTCCCATCAAATTTTCTAATTGGATATCAAATCTAGTCCTAACAAGAAAGAAGACTGTATAAATTATGCTCTACCTAGACTTAAAAAATTTAAACAAAGTATCTCTAAAAGATAATTATCCACTTCCAAAAATGGACCATATCCTTCAGAGACTTGATGGTGCTTCCTAGCTGTCACTTTTGGATGGCTACTTTGGGTACAATCAAGTTTTAGTGCATGAAGATGAAGAGGAAAAGACATCATTCACCACACCTTGGGGCACATTCAAATATGAAAAGATTCCATTTGGTCTAAAAATTACAGGTGTGACTTTTCAGTGTGCTATGGACATAGCCTTTTCAGATGAAAAATATGTTTTCTTGGTTGTATACTTAGATGATGTAACCGTATTTTCACATTCAAATGACGAACATTTGCATCATTTTAAGTCATTTTTCAAAAATATAGAAAGTTCGGGATCTCTCTCAATCCGAAGAAAAGTTTGTTTTCTATGGAGGAAGGCAAACCTCTCGACCACATCATTTTGAAGGATGGCATCTAGATTGACGCTTCATGAGTAGAAGCCATTCAACAAAATGATTTCCCTCATAGCAAGAAAGAAATCCAAGCATTCAATGGTTAGATGAATTTTTTATACAAATTTATTCCTAATTTGGCTGAACGTCCTAGATAAATGCCCAATATGTTGAAAAAGGATAATGAGGTGAAGTGGTCTAAAGAAGCCCGCAATTCTTTTCATGCGGTAAATATTGCCTTAACCATTGCCCCCTTTTAATCAGTCTTGACTACTCTGATGATTTTATTATATGTTCTTTTGCTCCTATGCATACCATGGCAACAGTATTAATGCAAAAAAGGGATAAAATCTAGCTGCCAATAACATTTTTCAGTGGAAATATCAGGGATACAGCCCTCAAGTACAACATCATTGAGAAACAAGCCTTGGATTTGGTAAACACGGTCAAAGATTTCAAAGTTTACATTTTATATTGATATTCTCTTACTTATGAGCCTAACGCAACAATAAAAGAAGTTCTTGTGCAGGATGACCCGAAAGGTATAAGACGTAGATGGACAACAACATTATTAGAATATGATCTTGAGTTCAAGCCTACCAAGCTGATCAAGGGTCAAGGCTTAGCCAAATTCACGACCAAGTCAAACCTTCATGCTCTAGATATCAACCTAGTTGCAGAATTGTCCAACAATCATGAAGAAGTGGATCTCATTAAGGTATCTAAAATGTTTCTATCATCCCCTTGATATTCTAATATTGTTTATGTTTTGCAACATTTAAATCCCCCTCCAGGCATATCTAAGGCTAAGAGTAGGTCATTGAAGTTGAAGGCTTCGAAATATTTCATTATGGACAACGCACTTTATTGGAAAGATCCTGGAGGTCTGTTGCTAAACTGTTTGACTGAAGATGAGCCTAAAGAGGTAATAAATGGCTTCCACAAAAGAGATTGTGTGGGCCACTTGTATTGGAAGACAACGGAATTTTTTTTTACTGAGAGTGGGTTATTATTGGCCTACACCTTTTGCAGATATCTATAAGGGAGTGATGAGTTGTCACCAATGTCAAATTTATCAAGGTAAAAGAAAAATTCTTCCTTTGCCTCTACAACCTATATCAGTTAATGTACCTTTTCAGCAATGGGGCTAGAATTCATAGGTGATATCAATCCATCATCATCCGCACAAGACAATTGGATATTGACAGCGACATACTACTTTACTAAGTGGATCGAAGCAATCTCAACTAGGAAAAAAATAGATTCAGTTATCATTCAGTTTTTAGAAACTAATATCTTGTGCTGTTTTGGTTGGCCTAATAAGATTATCATAGATAATGTGGTAGTGTTTGAGTCCAAAAAGATGACTACATTTTGTGACAAATACAACATTAAGTTGGGACATTCTATAACATACTATCCATGAGGAAATGGTCTGGTGGAGTCCTTCAATAATTCCTTAATCAACATCATCAAGAAAATGTTGGAGGCCAACAAAAAGAATTGTCATAAAATGCTAATCAATGCATTATGGGAAGATCGGGTGAGTAGTAAGAAATCTCTTGGGCTTTCTACTTTTTAGATTGTGTATGGAGTAGATATTGTTTTTCCTTCATCATTAGCAGTCCGAGTCATGAAACTGTTACAAGAAGCAGGAAGTGAAGAGAATGATATTCAGCACCAGATCAATCAAATGATTCACCTACAACAGACACAGGATGAGGTATTTCAAAACACCTCTAAGCTTCATGAGAGGATAAAAATAATCTATGACCGTTAAACAAAGGAAGATGATTTCAAAATTATATATGTGGTGCTTTGTTGGGATGCCAAAAATGAAGACAAGGGTAAGCATCGTAAATTTGAAAACCTACGAAAAGTCCCTTATCATATTTCAGCTTTCTGAGGACAAAATGATTTCTTGTTGGATGAGATGAATGGAGAACCATGCTTAGGAGGACCAGTCAATGGTAGGCTCCTTAAGCGCTATCTTTTCTAAATTGTCCTGGTTTCATTGTACATAAAGTTTAATTTTCTGTAAGTGTGAAGTAGAGAATAACTAAAGTTTGCAGCCCAAAGTGAAGGCCATGGAGCTTCACTGATTTTCTACCATTTTAATTATTCTATTGACAGTTAAGTAAGTCAATTTTGAGTCAGTTTGAGCCATCGTAGTTTTGAGTGTTTAGTCATGCATTTCAGATAAAGCTTTTGACCGTATTGGCCCACATGATTAGGCACTTGGTCTACGGTGTTCCTGACACCACCAAGGAGATGCCATCCCCAAATAAGGTAGATTTTAGAGTCAATATTTGTATACTACCATCAATGATAAAAAATCCTCTTTCATATCATATTAGTGTCCTATGTTGAACTTTTTATCATTCCAGCTAGGTCCTTATGTAAATCTTTACTCACTAATGGTAGCTCAGAGTCAAAATACCACTGTCCCTCAAAAAATCAATATTTGTTGGCCCACCTTCCTATGTCTTACTGAGCATACATTCATTATAAAATCTCATTTCATCATGTCTTGGCTCAGTCAAGTCTACATGAAGTCTGGTTATTCAAGGTCCCATTAGGTCACTAAGTTTCATTCCTTCAAGGTCCAATAAAACACCATTCACTACATAAAGCCAGCAAAAGCATGAGAGTGAAAGAAATAATATCCCTTTTCCATTCAAAGAGGATTTGCAAACATATAACTATGGTTTCCCAAGCTCTAATTTTCATTCCAAAGTATGAGTTCTGTTTCAAGATTGTAATTTTATTTAAAAAAGAGAGATGTAATATTTTTTTTAATGTAATTTTATGTTAATTATATGTAATAAGTTACTATTCCTAAGTTGTTCACTCAAGACCTATGTGCCAACTTCATCCAAGCAAAATTCAAGAGTAAATATTGCCAAAACTCCAACATCATCCACTGGAAAAGGAAAAAGTCAGAAAGGAAATTAGCAAAGATGTCAAAAAGGTGAAATGAAACATTAGAAAGTGGGCTTTAAAGTTAAAAGATCAAATTCACTAAGCTATAAAGGACTTCCTAGCTTCAAAATAAGCTTCATTTGCCTCCTACCACTGATTGAGCAAACCCCAAGAGACCCTTTTCACAATTTTGGGCAAAAATCGGTAGAACAGAGCAAGTGTTGCACGTTTTCTCCTGGCACTGCATGTTCTCTTCATGCACTGAATGTTTAGCTAGCATCGTGCATTTCCTTAAGGTGCTGCATGTTCCCTTAAGGCGCTGCGCACTTCCCTGAGGTGCTCTGCACTCCCAATTGCCACTACACGTTTCTCCAGAAAAGGCTACAGTCACCTCCTCAGCTCCCCCAACGAGTATTTGACCTCCAAAGAAGTAAGTAACAACTAAGAATAGTGTGTGTCTTCCTCTGTAAGTCACTCCCAAAGTGTTTTAAAAGTTTAATTGAAGATTTGGTGTTCATCCTATATCCAAACCCTAGATCTCCCCCAAAACTACCCTTGCAGTATCAATTCCTTTTATATACAACCCTACACCTTTATTCCTTTTCCCTAAACCTTTTATCCCAAATACCCATTAAACTTTTGTCTCAAAACCCTAAGTCCTAGGTGCACAACTACCTCGGCTCCCAAAACCCCTACATTGCAAACAATTTCCCCCATCTCAAAAGATATCATACTAGTACCTTATATCCTCCTCCATTACATATATCCCTTCACCCATCTCCTTCATATTTACCCTTCCCCATTTCATATTCCACAAAAACTACATTCCCACTCCCTTATACCTCCCTAGGGATTGATATTAAACACCATGGTAGACTCAGAATACAAACCACACAATAACGAAAAGGAAAGAGATAGACAAGAGACCTAGGTCAAGAAAACACAAAAAGGAGGCAAGATACATAGATTTGAGCTCACAAATGTTGGGGAACTCTTGGCATCTACCATGGCTATGACATTCTTCAAATGGCTAGGCTGTTATGATTTCTGTGAGCAAGTTCCGGGAGTCCAACACCATCCTGAGTTGACTAGGATCTTCATATCTAAACTCCAAGACAACCAAAACACTCTAGCAGTTATCACTTTTACTTTATCTACTACCATTATATCAACTACCACAGGAATCCTAGATGTTGGCGAGAAATGGTTTAAACAAGGTGATTTGGAGAGACATTATTATGAGCCTTACATGAAACCAAGGTACCGAAATGAAAGAAGGGGCTATTTTCCTTTTTCACACCTCATTGAAAAATATGCCCCAATGATGAATATCATCATGAAATATTTTTCATGTCAAGATAGATTTTCTAGGTTCTATTCCTATCACATCTAGCTTTTAATGCATTTCACTAGGGTAAAAATGCTCAATATACCCTACTATCTTTTCTAGAGTGTTGAGAACATGGCCTACATTGCCCAGGAAAGGAAGTATAAGCATCAATGAACAGTCTCTTTCATCATTCCCTCATTAAATTCATAGTCCTTTATAATCTCAAGGAACTAAACATCGCATGGAGTACCTTCATAGCTAATCCCATATTAACTCATTCATTTACTCAGAATGTTCAAAGTATCCCTTCACATCTCATACTTCCACCTCCATTCCTCCATCTCATCCCATAGATCATTCATCCTCATATGATCATTCAGCCTCACCATCACCTCCATCATCACCATTTCATGAGCATATTCATTCACATAATAGAGATGAAATCAGGGAGCAAGACTAGATTGAACAAGTTGAGATCATCAAGCCTAAAGAGGTTGATTTGGGCACTTTGACACACACTTATCATAGAGGCCATATGCAAGTGTTTTCCCTATATATTTATGGAGGGGCCTTGTCGTCTTCATCAACAAAGCAGGTACAGAAGGGCAAGGAAAAGATGAAATAGGCACAGATCATACATGAGGATGAGGACCTCCATGAGAAAGAGTAGGATTTTAACTTAGTTGACCTAAATGAGCATGATGATCGTGAGAGCAAAAGAATTGTCATTAAAGAAAAATATGCACTCATCAGGGATCTCTAGATCAACTTACGGAGGGAAAAATACATCATCTCATATTATGAGCAGGAAAACAAGCAATTTGAGGCCAAACATGAGGTCACAGAGACTCAACTCATCAAGGAAAAGAGGGAGGCTGAAAAGGCCAAGGCTTTATTTGATGAAGCATATGGAGAATATGGTGACCAACTGGTGGAATAGGTGCTAAGAAGAAGGCCAAGGAATAGAGGCCTAGAAAGTACATTGGATCTAGAAAAAGAGAAAGAGGCAAAACTAGCTAATGAGCTCACCCTAAATGAACATTTTTCCAAAATGATCAATGAGAACTAGGAGCATTGGCTTGAGGGTGAAAAATCATCTTGAAAAGCTCCTAGACATGACCAAAAGAGGCAATAATGTTTATATAAGTATGGCAAAGTATCATTTCCAAAGAAACCAAATAGTAAGGGCAAAGCTCAAGTCTTCTAAGGCAAAAAATGAAGCCCTAACTCACCAAGAAGAGAAGAAGAAGCTTGATATACTTGCAGAGGCTTGACTCCATGCCCAACCACACCAAACATCAGCTCCTTGACCAATTTTGAATACTATTGGCTCATTTTCTAGTGATACTGTCTTTTTTGTGGTTTTCTGAGGCAATTTCATATGAGCTGCATGGTCAAATGCACAATTCCCTGGGCACTATGCACTTTTTGGGACACTTTTTGGAGGAATGGAAGGCAGAAGTGGATTCAGAAGGACTAATACATCTAGGAAAACCACGTTTCCAGCCCTGGAATGCAAAACTAGCAGGTGAAAAAGGAAAAAAACTACCAAAAAACCATGTTTCTGCCTCATTTTTTACTAGGTGCTGCGTGTTTGACTAGTCTTGGGAGAATGGAGTTTTGTGGGGACTAATCAAGGAAATTTATAAAACCAAAGGAATTTTTGGAAGCTATCTAGGATAATCTTTCCAATGAGCTATCCTTGGCTCAATGTGGACAATTGGAAGGCAGGAAAAAGTGGGTCTGAAGATGGCGCTGTGTGTTTCACACTAGCACTACGCGTTTGACAATTGGCCCAATTTTTCACTGTTCTTCTCCAAATTTAATTTTTACCTATGGGAAATTGATTTTTTACTATTTTAATTCATATTATTGATGTAATTATCATGTTTTTACTGTTACCTAGGGTAAGTACATTAGGTAAATGACCTCCATGAGATGTAATGAATCAATTTACTTAAGTTAGGGATGTGTCACTTTGACCACCCTACAGTTTAGCTATCAATTTAGTTTTTGTTGTAACTTCTCCTCCTCTCATGGACATGACCCCTGCGGCTAGGATGAGTTGGTTTGAGGCATATATCATGTAATTTCTCAATCATTCTACAAGCTAGACTCCATTGGATGTTGTGCTAGTGTTTTAGACTTTGGCATGGAATATGTTGGATGAGTTGCAACTATTTTGGTGGGATTCATGTGGCATGGTATTTTGATGTTGTTTCTTATTTAGTTACATGTGTGTGAATGTTTTGTAACTTTCATCATCCATTTCACTTGTAAATATATTTTACTTTCAAGGTTCTATAAGCAAAATACATCTTCTATGCTCTTTTTCTAGAAAATCATCATAATTTATTTTATTTCTTAAATTTAAAAAGAAGTCATGATTTTCATGTTGTTTTTAAGATCTCACCTATCTATACCATTTCATCACTATACTACAAAGTGTTAAAGTAACTTTTTTACCTTTCCCCATCAGATGTCTGCAATTTTGATTCTCTTTTTCCCTGGCCTAGTTCACTCTCTGACCTAATTCACTCATCCAGTGACTACCCCAATCAAATCAAATCAAACAAACCCTGAGCTACTATATCTAGCCTAAAACCATAATATATCTAGCCATCTTGGTTGTGATCCTTTGGGGAGAGCGCTCTCTAGCTTGGTAGGGGTAGCTACCAACTCAAAAGATTGGTCTGTGGTTACCTCAGCTAGACTCTTCCTCAGCCTTGGAGATCCAAAGGAGTGATAACATACTGGCATCACTGTCGAGGGATGAAATGTTCATTTTCCCTGGGTGTAGATTATTTTTCATTGGAATTTTTTCCTTTGGATGATAGGACTAAGTTACATAAAGGATGATTCCATAACTACAGTGTTGAGATTGTAGAGGTGGCCTCAAGGAGATAAACAAGAAAAAATTATGCATCGTCATCTAGCTAGTTCAGTTGAAGACAATTACAGTTTGTTCAAAAAAGTGAAGAAGGTTACAAATCACAAGTTCTATCAGAATTCATTCCATTGGTAAGCTCTCGATTATTACCAATTTAACATTTCTCTATTGAAGACTTTCATTTGAAAATATCTTTGTTCAGCTCAAAGTTTTACCTCATATACTCTGTGACCCTCTTAAGATACTGGCTCTGAAAAGATATACCGGGTCAAACCCTGACCCAAATCCTCCTTCTTTAGTTGATGATCTGGAAAGATTGTTAAGAAAGCCTAAGGTCCCTTTCCCCAACACTAAAAGCACAAAATTGGAAAGGACCACTTCCTTACTAGATCAGATACTTAGTATTTATGATATTCCATTTGACATTAAATTTGAGGTATCGATATTTCGTTCGAAATTTGATTGTTGTCTTACAAAAGAAGTTTTTGATCCCATAAAGTTTTACTCATACCTTCCTGCCTTAAATTATTTGTTTAATGAACCTTCTGTTGCTTCTCAGTCTTCAAAACATGAGCATGAGGTTTGATCTAGCTTTGAAAAAATTCAAAGCCTAGCTGATCAATTGCAAATAACTACAGAAAAGGCATATATTCAATATGATCTTGAAAGCTTATCTTTTGCCATATCCCCTACCACACCTTCGAAAACATCCATATCGCCACCTTCATCTTCATCCCAAAAAACACAACCCATTGCAGTTCCCATTCACCATTCCCTAATAGTCATGGTGAGATTTGCACCCTTAGTATTACCTGTTCAGTTGGAAGCTTTACCTCAAACCTATGGCTAGAGACTTCCTCTTTTTAATGGTGGCCCAGGAGTCACAACACAACAACATATTGATAAGACATTTGATTTCATTGACTTAGAGGAGTTTGATGAAGATGATGCTAAAATGAGACTAATGGCTCAAATTTTTTCTGGAGATGTCAAAAAATGGTTCCGTGGTTTGGCAGCTGGCTCCATTGATAATCCTCATAGGTTAAATGGGTTGTTCTTAGCCAGGTGGCAGGAAAAGAAGAATACATTGTAGATCTTGACAGAATACAATACATTGAAAAGGAATCCTAACGAGACAGTTCAAGAGTTCACTATAAGGTTTAATCAGATCTACAATTCCATTCTGGATAACATGAAACCTCCACCTGATTTGGCACTTCAATATTATCCAGATGCTTTTGATCTGGAGATGGCTTATCAACTAAGGGAAAGAGATCCTGCAACTCTGGAAGAAATGAAAAATAATGGAGTAAGTGTGGAAGCGAACTTGATGATTAAAAATTCTCAGTTGAAGCATGAGAAATCGTAAAAAAAAGTAACCATCAAAGAAGAACTTTCTTCTTCCACCAACCTTAAACTAGATGAGCTGATTAGAACCATGGAGAGAATGGCCAACCGGATGATAAATTCAGATAGACCTCACGAGCCACAAGTTAGAAATATGAATTTCAGAAACAAGTATGAACCTCACTACAGGGTAAAACAAAGAGAGCAAAAAGCTTCTGAAGCATCGAAATATCAACAACCAATTCAGACACCCTTGCATCAGAATTATGCTCAAGGAGAATTTGATGATGAAATAAACATAATTGTCGAGGAAAATCACTTCCTTAGAGAAGATTACCATCCCACTTTCTTGACTGAAAATGAGAAGTATGTCAAGGAGATGGAGGATCCTAAGGATGAAGACTACATACTCGTAAATGACAATGCATTGGACACTCAATCCGATGATTGTCAAAGAGGATACTTAAATGCACTCAGCTCTCAGTAGAAGAAATATTCCTTGAGAAAGACAGATGTCCCAATCACTCCCATTCAGAAAAGGACATCACAGTAGAAATATAGCCAACAAAAAAAAAATCCTCAAGGAAATAAGCCATCAATAAGTAATCCAAACAAGGATAATGAAAGTCAGAAGAAGGATCAGACACCAAGAGATCTTCCCAAGGAAAGGGACATCATACAAAAAGAGGTAGACAAATCCAACTCATTCAATTTAGAAACTGAAATTTCAAAGTTGAAAGTGTCAATCTCTGTTACGAAACTTGTCAAAAATAGCCATTACGGGTCTAATATAGTTAAAATGTTTAAAGTTGACCCTATGAAAGACATGGTTAATGTTGAAGATGAACCTGAATTGATTGTTAATCCAACCATAGATGGCGAGTCAGAAGAGACTAAGGTTCCTCCATTTTACCTGAGTTTAAGAATCCATCAGTACATTCTTCATAACTCCATCCTTGACTCCGGAGCCTCCCATAATTTAATTCCCAAGGCCATCATGGAAAAATTGGGTCTAGACATTACTCGTGAAAACCATGACTTGTATTCTTTTGATTCCAGTAAGGTCCATTATCTTAGTCTAATCAAGGATTTTATAGTATCCTTGGACCAAATCACGATGAACAATTCTTTAATGGATGTGGTGGTAGCTGAAATACAACCACGGTTTGGGATGTTATTGTCAATATCCTGGGGAGAAAAACTAAGAGGCACACTGCATTTAGACTTCTCCTATGCGACCATCCTGGTTTTCGAGCAATTGAGGAAGTTGTACCAAGAACCAAAATGAAATTCATGATCAATAGCAAGGACAAACCAAATAATCATCTTATAAGTGTTGTACCTACAGATTTAGATTCATTTATTTTATGTAATGATAGTGGACTGAACGGTGTAGATTGTTAGCTTATAGAAATTAAAGATGTACCAAAAATTTTCAATTTTGTGGGGACAATTTCAGATCAAGAAAAAGAAAAGCTTCCAAGTTCATCTAAGTAGCCATCGGACAAGGAAGAGAAAGGCTCAAAACAACCATTAGAGAAGGTAATCGAAAATTCAGAACAATTTGAGAGAAAGTTCAGAAAATTGACCCAAAACAGAAACAAAATTTACAACCCTTAGAAGAGGAACGTGGCCTTTTGACGATGGACTTTGATGGTGCTCTTGGGAAAGATGGAGCAGGTATTGGAAATTGCATTTGAAGTCCACATCAATAGGAAGGTAAGCTCCCTCAAAATGTTATATTATTCTCATACAAGTTAGCTTTTGATTGCACTTACAATGAGGCAGAGTATGAAGTGTGGATCACAGGTTTAAAGATATTGAAAAGGTTAGGTGCACGAAAACTTTCTATGTATGGTGATTCATAATTTGTGATCAAGAGTGTGAAAAGAAAATATGAAGCTCACCATCCATGAATGAAACTATATAGAAATGTGGCTTTAGATATTCTTAGGATGTATCCTGAATATACACTTTCAGTTGTACCAAGGAGTCTAAATCTTATGGTGGTTTCATTAGCTACAACTGGAAGTAATTTCAAAATCCCCATTTTTTCAAACAAGAAATTTGAGATTCATCTAAAGCATCGACACTATAGGTTTTAACCACGTACAGAAATCACCTGCATACGAATTCTAAATCATAGGAAAAATAAAAATGTGAGAGCATAACACATAAAACACATATACACAGAGATTTCCCACTGGATCTCAAAACCGAGACTACCAGCTTGATTTTTCATTATTTTCCTTTCAATGTTACAATACATATTTATACATGACGAAGTATCCAATACCATGGACCAAAAACCATCGCGTCCAAAACCATGGACCGAAAACCATAGGTAGGTTCGCCCAACCTAATATAGGGTCCAAAAAAAAAATTTCTCGGAGCGCTGCCCCGAACCCTGTAGAGCGGGGCTACCCGCCCCCCTCAAACCCCCCGGACAGGGGGGGCTACCGCCCCCCCGCTACGCAATCGACGCAATGAAGGGGGGGCTCCTCCCCGCCTCTAACCCCCCAGTTCACTATGTAGGTTAGTCGTGGAAAGAATATAACACAACCCAACAATCTCCCACTTGTAGTTTTCTTTCCACAAGGGGCCACAGGAGAGCTTAGTCATTTTTCAGCCCTGAAACGCCCATTGTTTCTCTACACCAAGAGAACTTCTCAGAGCTCATAGATTTTGTCAATGCATCTGCAGTATTCTTCAAAGTGTCCACCTTTACCAGCAACACCTTTTTGTCTTCTATCATATCCCTCACAAAGTGATACTGAACATCAATGTGCTTTGTCTTTGAATGATAAGCAGGGTTCTTTGCCAAGAAAATTGCACTTTGGCTGTCACAGTCTATCCTTATAGCTCCTTTTACTAACCCCATACTTGAACACAATCTCTGCAACCAAACTGCTTCCTTGCTTGCATGAGTGGCTGCCATGTATTCTGCCTCTGTAGTTGATAGTGCCACTACAGATTGTTTCTTACTCATCCACTGACTGCACCTCCAAATAGGTTAAACACATACCCACTTGTAGATCTTCTCTAATCCAGATCTCTAGCCCAGTCTGCATCAAAAAAGCCATGGATATCCAACACTCTGTCCAATCCTGGTCTTCCTTGGTAGCATAAACCATAATCACTAGTTCCACGCAAATACCTGAAAACCGCTTCACTGCTGTCCAGTGCTCCTTCCCTGGTTTTGACATAAACCTGCTCAATACTCCCACTGCATGTGCAATGTCTGGTCTAGTACAGACCATGGCATACATCAAGCTACCGACTGCACTTGCATATGGAACACGGACATGTCCTCTTCCTCTTCTTGTGTCTTGGGACACTGTTCAGCAGATAACCTCACACCTACAGGAATAGGAACCTTCACCGTTTACTATCCTGCATATTAATTCTCTGTAGTATTGTCTCGACATACTTCCTCTGGCTTAACCAGAGCTTCCTCTTTGCTCGATCTCTTTTAATTTCCATGCCCAAAATATAGTTTGCAGCACCGAGATCTTTCATGTCGAATTTGGAGGACAATTGGGTCTTCAAATCCTGGATAATTTCTTTGTCATTTCCACCCAGCAACATATCATCCACATACAAGACCAGATAAATAACACGGTCACCAATTAATTAAAATACACACAGTGATCTACTTTGCTTCTGGTGAAGCCAAGTCCCCGTATAAATGTATCAAATTTCTGATACCACATCCTTGGTGATTGTTTTAACCCATACAAAGACTTCTTTAACTTGCATACCAGTTCTTTCTTACCCTTCACCGCAAGCCTTCAGGTTGCTTCATGTAGATTTCCTCTTCCAAATCCCCATGAAGAAATGTTGTCTTCACATCCATCTATTCTACCTCAAAATAAAAAGCAGCAACAACAGATAAAAGTAATCTAATAGAGGTTACCTTGGCAACAGGAGAACAAATATCACCAAAATCAATTCCAGGCACCTGGGAATAACCTTTTTCTACCAACCAAGCTTTGTATTTCTCCACCTTCCCTTCTGCATTTGT
>APFE030002485.1:133748-169845 GCA_000404065.3 Pinus taeda
TGACCCCCCCACTGCACAATCGGCGCAACGAAGGGGGGGCTCCTCCCCCCGGTTCACTACGTAGGTTAGTCGTGGAAAGAATATAACACAACCCAACAGACACTTTGTTCTGGATAACTTGCAATATTGGAAAGTATTCTGCAATGGCAAACAAGTGAATAACTTTCTTCAAAGTGAAGGATAGTTTGAGAATTGTTCCATGGATGAAGTTTACAATAAGGATGATCAAGTCATCGAGGCAACCAAAGTTGATATATTACAGATGATGAACAACAATATTTTGAAAGGTCTTTTACCTTTGGAAGACTTGTTTGATCAAGGTGATGTTGCAAGGAATCCTACATTAGTACCTAATGAGAATGGTGTGGAAGACGTGAACATTGGAACAACAGACAAACCAAAAATGATCAAGCTATTCGAAACATTATCTCACGAGGTAAAAGAAAAATATATTCATTTATTGTCAAAATTTTATGATGTTTTTGCGTGGGTGATCCAGACTTACGGGAGTATGACAAGAAAATAATTCAGCATACCATCCCGATTAAGCCCAATCAAAAGCCCTTTCAAAAAAAGTTAAGAAGAATTAACCCAAGGTTGCTGCCATCCATAGAGAAAGATATTAGCAAACATTTCAAGGTGGGCATCAATGTTCCCATCATATTTTCTTATTGGATTTCAAATCTAGTCCCGATGAGAAAGAAGACCGAATAAATTAGGCTCTACATAGACTTCATAAATTTAAGCAAAGTATCTTTGAAAGATAATTATCCGCTTACAAAAATGGACCATATCATTCAGAGAGTTGATGGCACTTCTTGACTATCACTTTTGGATGGCTACTCTTGGTACAATCAAGTTTTAGTGCAGGAAGATGATCATGATGAGACATCATTCACCACACCTTGGGGCACATTCATATATGCAAAAGAGCCATTTGGTCTAAAAAATGCAGGTGCCACTTTTCAGCATGCTATGGACATAGCCTTTTCAAATGAAAAAGATGTTTTCTTGGTTGTATACTTAGATGATGTAACCATATTTTCGCATTTAGATGATGAACATTTGTATCATTTAAGAGTCATTTTTCAGAAATATAGAAATTTTGGGATCTCCCTCAATCCGAAGAAAAGTTTGTTTTCTATGGAGGAGGGCAAACTTATCAGCCACATCATTTCGAAGGATGGCATCTAGATTGACCCTTCATGAGTAGAAGCCATTCAGCAAATTAATTTTTGTCACAACAAGAAAGAAATCAAAGAATTCAATGGTAAGATGAATTTTTTATGTAGATTTATTCCTAATTTGGCTTAACATCTTAGAGAAATGACCGATATGTTGAAAAAGGATAATGAGGTGAAGTGGTCCGAAGAAGCCCGCAAGTCTTTTCATGTGGTAAAGCTTTCCTTAACCACTACCCCTATTTTAATCAATCCTGATTACTTCAATGATTTTATTATATTTTCTTTTGGTTCTGAGCATACCATGGCAATAGTATTAATGAAAAAAAGGGATAAAACTAAAATGCCAATAGCATTTTTCAATGGCAACATAAGGGATGTAGCCCTTAAGTACAACATCATTGAGAAACATGCCTTGGATTTCGTAAAGGCGGTCAAAGATTTCAAATTTTACATTTTACATTCACACACTCTTGCTTATGTGACTAATGCAGTGGTAAAAGAGGTTCTTGTGCAGAATGACCCGGAAAGTAGAAGACGTAGATGGATAGAAGCATTATTAGAATATGATCTTGAGATTAAGCCTACAAAGCTAATAAAAGGTCAAGGCTTAGCCAAACTCATGGCCAAGTCAAACCTTCTTGCTCTAGATATCAACCTAGTAGCAACATTGTCCCACAATGAAGAAGAAGTGGATCTCATTGAGGAATCTGAAATATTTCTATCACCCACTCAATATTATGATATTATTTATGTTTTGCAACATCTAAATCCCCCTCCAGGCATGTATAAAGCTAAGAGCAGGCCATTGAATTTGAAGGCTTCAAAATATTGCATTATGGACAATGCACTTTATTGGAAAGATCCCAGAGGTGTGTTCCTAAAGTGTTTGACTGAGGATGAGTCTAAAGAGGTAATAAATGACTTCCAAAAAGATGATTGTGGGGGCCACTTGTACTAGAATACCACGACCAACAAAGTACTAGAAGCATGTTACTTTTGGCCTGGGATTTTTGCAGATATGTACATGGCGGTGATGAGTTGTCACGAGTGTCAAGTTTTCCAAGGTAAAAGAAAACTTCTTCCTTTGCCTCTACAATCTATATCAGTTAATGCACCTTTTTAGTAGTGGGAACTAGATTTCATAGGTGATATCAATCTATCATCATGCACACAAAAGAAGTGGATATTGAAAGCTACAAACTACTTTAGTAAGTGCATCGAAGTGATACCAACTGATGGGCCCCGGAAGTGGGTAACTTATTGGGCTCATTTTTCCTAGTTGTTCTTCTTCAATCCACCATTTTTAATATTTTATGCATGTTTTTTGAGTATATTTATGTTAGTTGAATGAATAAGGATAGTCACTTGACCAAGGAGGCTAACACGTTGTTATTTTAGGTTTTTGGACAAATTTTGGAACAAATCCAATCAATTATGAGCCAAATGACAGCCAAGCATGAAGGAACAAGGGTGAGGATTCATAGGAAGGGTGTCTCTTGCATTAAATGTCCCTTCCTTGAAATCTCCACCCTCAACTCGGAGCTCAACAGGCCACCAAAACGAATCCTAAAGGCAACCAAGCAACTTTGACAAAAGTGACTGTTTACTGGCAGTTTGAATAGCCAAGCCCCTTGAGTTAAGGAGGGCTACTGAGCCCCCTCGTAGTGCATAAATAGGAAGGCTTTCAACCTTCATAGGTTGTTTTTTGGACTCTTGTTATTTTGCACTAGAGTGTCATTATTTTCTCAGCTCATTTTGTAGCTGTTGTTGTATAACTTTCTTATGAACATGGTTATTTTTGAATAATGGAGAGCAGCTTCATTTGGCATCAGTTATGAGTTTTCTTAGGAGCTTGCAACTCTTGGGGTTGGGCCCAACCCAAGTTCCAAGGCTTCCTTCGTGTATCGTTATTTTCTTTTCAAGTCTTTGCAAAATAATTTCTGTTAAGTAGATTAGACTCTTGCTTGGTTATCTAGACCATAGTTGATGATTGAGAAGGCCTTTTCATGTTTAGATTGGTTTGATAGGTTAATAACAGGGAAGATCTTCAGAAAAAGGCCATCAAGCACCTCTGATCTCACCTCTCCCTCAGTGGGATCATGAGCTAGGACAATGGTGACCTTGCTGCCACCAAAAACACTATCTTTGCTTCACCATGCAATTATTAGTGTTAGATTTTCATTTGCCGAAGTTGATATCAGTTGTGGTTGCATGCTTACGTTCATGATTGCTTAGTTGCATAGTTACTTCACATGATTTTCATGCAAATAGACTGTTGTTCATTTCCTTTGCTGTTATCTAGGTTAGATTAGGTCAAAGTAATTAGGTCCTTGATTTTCCAAGTCTTCATTTGTCCAATTCGAAAAATAACTTGCAGAGAACCTGTAGTACTTCTTCATCTACCCATACTCCATCAATATCGCCTACTACATTCTCCAACCCGAATTCTTGCCTCACATTTGCCATTTGCTCACTTTGCCCTAATTCCCATATTTGATCCAACCATCCTCGCTGCTCCTCAGCTCCATTCCCCAATTCCTAGACCTCATCACACCCTTATCTCACATCCATACCCACTCCTTCATCTTTCTTCCTCCATCCATCCTCCAAAATCCCATTTCTGAACATCCTGTAGAAAATTATAGACATCCTGTAGAAATTCCAGAACATCGTGTAGAACCTCTGCAAACTTCCTATAGAAGCTCACGAAAGCGGTTTCTTGATAGCCAAACTCTGTGAAACCCTCTGGAAGGGTGTTAGAGACCCCTGAGGCCCTTTCCGAACCTTCCTGGCCTCCAAGCATTTCCTCTCGCCAATCCGCCTCTACGCAGTCAAAAACAGTTAAATCACATGCATGATAATTCAAACAACTTATTCAAAAATACAAAAAGATGTTTTCTTCATATTTTACCATAGAAGTAGCTTAGACACATTCATTTTACCTTCTTAGAAGTCAATGGCATCTCTCCCAGTAGCTTGCATCCTCTTTCTTGCATCAGTAGGGCAAACTGGTAAAATTAGGGTTTACTAGGGTTTGCGTTTCCTTTCAGCTTTTCAGTTTCTTTCTGCAAGTAGATTAGCTTCCTTTGAGTTAACTTCCATCCATTAGTTAAAAAGCTTCTTCTTAGAGCTCATAGAAGTTGGCTTAAGCTCCTAGCAGACTTGTGTCAGCTGACCAAGTGACAGCTGCGGCAAGAGCCAGTACTTGTGCATACAACACCATCACTTCCAAGTTTGTTACGAACTACCGGGTTGATAAAAGTAAAGAATGGAGTCCCAGGAGTTGCAACATTATTGCTGCAATACTGGATCCCACCACCAACCAGGCAAGCAACAAATTCAGTTATCATTTAGTTTTTAGAAACTAATATCTTGTCCCGTTTTGGTTGTCCTAATATGATTATCACAGACAATGCAGCAGCATTGAAGTCCAAAAAGATAACTGAGTTTTGTGACAAATACAATATTAATTTGGGACATTACAAAACATACTATTCACAATGAAATGGTCTAGCGGAGTCCTCCAGTAAATCCTTAATCAACATCATCACGGAAATGTTGGAGGACAACAAAACGAGTTGGCGGAAAAAACTAATCAATGCATTATGGGAATATCGGGTGATTAGTAAGAAAACTCTTGGGATTTCTCCTTTTCGAATTGTGTATGGAGTATATATTGTTTTCCCTTCATCATTAGCAGTCCTAGTCATGAAATTGTTACAAGAAGCGGGAAGTGAAGAAAATGATATTCAGTACAAGATTAATCAAATGATTCACCTACAGCAAACATGTGATAATGTATTTCAAAACACCCCTAAGCTTCATGAGAGGCTAAAAAGAATTTATGACCAGAAAAAAAAGGAATATGATTTCAAAATTGGAGATGTGATGCTTCGTTGGGATGCCAAAAACAAAGACAAGAGTGATCACATGGTAAATTTGAAAGCCTATGGAAAGGCCCTTATCAGATTTTAGCTTTTCGAGGACAAAATGATTTCTTGGTGGATGAGATGAATGGAGAGCCATGCTTAGGAGGACTAATCAATGGTAGGCTCCTTAAGCACTATCTTTCTTGAATTGTCCTGGTTCCATTGTACATACAGTTTCATTTTCTGCAAGTGTGAAGTAGAGAATCACTAGAGTTCGAAGCCCGAAGTGAAGGCCATGGAGCTTCACTAATTTTATGCCATTTTCAATATTTAGTCATCAATTAAGTAAGTCAATTTTGAGTTAGTTTGAGTTATTGGAGTTTCCAGTGTTTAGTCATGCATTTTAGTTTAATGTTTTGACCGTATTGGCCCACATGGTTAGGCACTTGGTCTACGACATTCTTAACACCTCCAAGGAGATGCCAACCCAAAATAAGGCCGATGTTAGAGTCAGTATTTGCATACTGCCATCAGTGATAAAAAAAATCCTCTTTCATATCATATTAGTGTCCCATGTTGAATTTTTTATCATTCCACCTAGGTCCTTATGCAAAAATTTACTCACTGATGGTAGCTCAGAATCAAAATCCCACTCTCCCTCAAAAAATCAATATTTTTTGGCCCACCTTCTTGTGTCTCACTGAGCATACGTTCGTTGTAAAAGCTCATTTCATCATGTCTTGGGTCAGTCAAGTCTACATGAAGTCTAGTTATTCAAGATCCTATTAGGTCACTAGGTTTCATTCCTCCATGGTCCAATAAAACACCATTCATTGCATAAATCCAACAAAGGCATGAGAGTGAAAGAAATAATATCCCTCTTCCATTCAAAGAGGATTTGCAAACATGTAAATATGGTTTCCCAAGCTCTATTTTTCATTCCAAAGTATGATTTTTGTTTCAAGGTTGTAATTTTATTTCGAAAAGAGAGATGTATTATTAATTTTTTTTTTATGTACATTTATGTCGATTATATGTAATAAGTTACTATTCCTAAGTTTTTCACTCAAAATCTATGTGCCAACTTCATCCAAGCAAAATTCAAGAGTAAAGATTGCCAAAACTCCAGCATCACCCATCGGCAAAGGAAAAATTCAAAAAGGAAATTGGCAAAGATGTCAAAAATGTGAAATAAAGCATTAGAAGGTGGGTTTTAAAGTAAAATATAAAATTCACTCAGCTATAAAGGACTTCCTACCTTCAAACTCAACTTCATTTGCCTCCTACCACTGATTGAGCAAACCCTAAGAGACCCTTTCAACAATTTTGGGCGAAAATTGGCAGAATAGAGCAAGCGCTACTCGTTCTCTTCGGTGTTGGGCATTCTCTTCATGTGTTGCACATTTACCCACCACTGCACATTTCCTTAAGGTGATGCGCATTCCCTTAAGGCACTACGCGCTTGCCTGAGGCACTCCATACTCCCCATTGCTGGTGCGCGTTTGTCCAGAAAGGTTACAATCACTTCCTTAGCTCCCCCAAAGGGAATTTTACCTCCAAACAAGTAAGTAGAAACTAAGGATAATGTGTTTGTTCCTCCATAAGACACTCTCAAAGTGTTTTAAAATTTTAAGTGAAGATTTGGCGTTCATCCTTTATATAAACCCGAGATCTCCCCCAAAACTACCCTTGCACTATCAATTCCTTTTATATACTCCCCTACACCTTTATTCCCTTTCCCTAAACATTTTATCCTAAATACCCTTCAAACCTTTGTCTCAAAACCCTAATTCCTAGGTGCACAACTACCTAGGCTCCCAAAACCCTACATTGTGAACAATTCCCCCCATCTCAAAAGCTATCATACTAGTATCCTATATCCTACTCCATTACATACATCCCTTCACAAATCTCCTTCATATTTACCCTTCCCCATTTCCTATTCCCAAAAAACTACATTCCCTCCACCTTATACCTCCATAGGGTTTGATATTAAACACAATGGAAGATGAGGAATACAAACCACACAGTGAGGAAGAGGAAACAGATAGAGAAGAGACTAAGGTCAAGAAAACAAACAAAGGAGGCAAGATACACAAATTTGAGCTTGTAGATCTCAAGGAACTCTTGGCATCTCCTATGGGTATGACATCCTTCAAATGGACAGGCTATTATGATTCCTGTGAGAAAGTTTAGGCAATCTAACACCATCCTCAGTTGACTAGGCTCTTCATAGCTAAAATCCAAGACAACCAAGTCACTTTAGAAGGTATCACTTTTACTTTATCTATTGTCATTATATCAGCTACTTCCAAAACCCTAGATGTTGGGGATAAATGGTTTAAACAAGGTGATTTGGAGAGACATTATTATGATCCTTAGATGAAACCAAGGTCTCGAAATGAAAGAAGGGGATATTTTCCTTTTTCACACCTCCTTGACAGATATGCCCCAATGATGAAGAACATCATGAAATATTTTTCATGTGAAGGTAGATTTTCTAGGCACTATTCCTATCAAATCCATCTTTTAATGCTTTTCACTAGGGTAAAAATTCTCAATATACCCTACTATCTTTTCCGGAGTGTTGAGAAGATGGCCTACATTTCCTAGAAAAGGGAGTATAAAGATGAAATGAAGAGTCCCTTTCATCATTCCCTCACTAAAATCATATTCCTTTATCAGCTCAAGGAACTCAACATTGCATGGAGTACCTTCATAGCTAATCCCATATTCACTCATTCATTTACTAAGCATTTTTAAAGTATCCCTTCATCATCTTATGATTTCACCTCCATTCCTCCATCTCAGCCCATGGATCATTCATCCTCATATTATCAATCAACCTCACCATCAACTTCTTCATCACCATTTCATGAGCATATTCATTCACCTAACAGAGATGAAATCAGGGAGCAAGAGCAGATTAAACAAGTTGAGGTCATCAAGCCTAAAGGGGCTGATTTCGGAACTTTGACACACACTTATCAGAGAGACCATAGACAGGTGTTTTCCCCACACATTGTCACAGGTGACTTGCCTTCTTCATCAGTAAAGCAGGTATATAATGGCAAGGAAAAGATGACAGAGGTAGAGATCATACATGAGGAGGAGGACCTCCATGAGACAGAGTAGGATTTTTCCTTATTTGACCTAAGTAAGCATGACGACAGTGAGAGCACAAGAATTTTCATCAAAGAAAAGGATGTAATCATCAGGGTGCTCCAGATCAACTTGTAGAGGGAAAAATACATCATCTCATATTATGAGTAGGAAAACAAGCAGTTTGAGGCCAAACATGAGGTCATGGAGACTCAGCTCATCAAGGCAAAGAGGGAGGCTAAAAATGGCAAGGCTTTTTTTGATGAATCATATGGAGAATATGGTGACCAGCTAGAGGAATAGGTGACAAGAAGAAGGACAAGGACTAGAGGGCTAAAAAGAGCATTGGAGCTAGAAAAACAGAAAGAGGCAGAACTAGCTAATGAGCTCACCCTAAATGAAACATTTTCCAAAATGATCAATGAGAACTAGGATCATTGGCTTGAGAGAGTGAACAATCATCTTAAGAATATCCTATACAAGGCCAAAACAGACAATAACATTCAGAGAAGGATGGAAAAGTATTATTGTCAAGGAAACCAAATAGCAAGGGAAAAGCTCAAGGCTGCTAAGGCAAAAATTGAAGCCCTAACTCACCAAGAAGAGAAGAAGAAGCTTGATATACTTGAAGAGGCTTCACTCCACACCTAGCCACACCAAATATAAGCTCCTTGACCAATTTTCAAAAATATTGGCTCATTTTTTGGTAATACTGTCTTTTCTGTGATTTTTTAGGCAAATTCATATCCGTTGCATGGTCAAACATGCAGTGCCTTTTGGGACACTTTTTGGAGGAATGGAAGACACCAATGGATTCAAAAAAACCAAGACATCTAGGAAAATGATGTTTATAGCCCTAGAATGCAAAACTGGAAGGTGAAAAAGGCAACAAAATAGCAAAAAATCATGTTTCTGCCTCATTTTTGGACCATGCACTGCGCATTTGACTAGTCTTGGGATAATGGATTTTGGGGGGGAGGGGGGGGCGAATCAAGCCCATTTTGAAACTCAAAGGCAGTTTTGGAACCTAGATAGGATAGGATTTCCAATGCACTATCCTGGGCTCAATTTGGACACTGGGAAGGTAGAAAAAAGTGGGTCTAAAGATGGCGCTACATGTCTCACACTCGCATTGTGCGTTTGACATTTGGCCTAGTTTTTCACTGTTGTTGTCCAAATTTGATTTTTACCTATGGGAAATCAATGTTTTACTGTTGCAATTCATATGATTGATGTAATTATCATTTTTTTATTGTTACCTAGTGTAGGTAAATTAGGTAAATGGCCTCCATGAGATGTAATGAATCGGTTTACTTAAGTTAGGGATGAGTCACTTTGACCACCCTACACTCTAGCTATCAGTTTAGTTTTTTTTGTAACTACTCCTCCTCTCATCGATTCGACGCCTGATGCTAGGATGAGTTGCTTTGAGGCCTATAACATGTAATTTCTCAACCATTTTATAGGTTGGACTCCATTGGATGTTGTATTAGTGTTTTAGACTTCGGTAGGGAATATATTGGATGAGTTGCAGCTATTTTGGTGGGATTCCTGTGGCATGGTATTTTAATGTTGTTTCTTCTTTAGTTAGATGTGGGTGAATGTTTTGTACCTTTCATGATGCATTTCACTTCTAAATATGTTTGATTTTCAAGGTGTGATAAGTATAATACATCTTCTATGCCCTATTTTGAGAAAATCATCATAATTAGTTTTATTTCTTCAGTTTAAAAAGAATTCATGATTTTCATGCTCTTTTTAGCATCTCACCATTCTATACCATTTCATCACTATACTGCAAAGTGTTAAATTAATTTGCCTACCTTGCCCCATCAGATGTCTGCAATTCTGATTCTCTTTTTCCTTGACCCAGTTCACTCTCTCACGTAATTCACTCATCCAGTGACTACCCCAATCAACTCAAATTAAACAAACCTTGAGCTACCATATCTAGGCTAAAACCCTAATCTATTCAACCCTCTTCATTGTAATCCTTTGGAGAGAGCCCTCTCTAGCTTGGTAGGGCTAGCTACCAAGTCAAAATATTGGTCTGTGGTTACCTCAGCTGGACTCTTCCTCAGCCTTCGAGATCCGAAGGATTGATAACTAGACATAGAGCCTAAACACCCAATCTTCTTAGACAAATCAAGAAATGTCCTATCTAATTCCTCCTCATTTTATAAGAGTTTGCGAGGTCATTAGAGACTTTCCTTCAAGATCATGTAACATGAAGCTCATAAGAGATTAAAATTTTGCAACCTATGCAATTTCATGGAATGCCTTTAAAGACCATGCCTTGGCATATGATGGAGATGGCCATGGAATGTGAGTTATTGATCCAAGCTTGATTTTTTTTTAGTCTATTTGATTTTTGTAGACACAGAGTTACTATGCTATCTAACTATGTTTAGCATTGGATTATAATAGGCACATTTCATCCATAACAATAGGGAAGCTTGGTGTGCTTGTTATTTTTGGTGGTAATTAGTTTGGAAATGCAAGTGGCATGGCTCCTATTGCAAAATATTTTGTTCATTCCTACACTTTTTGTAGTCTTTCAACATTTCAGGCCAGGAGGTAACTCATCAAATGATATTATGCTTATTCATTTAGGCTGATCATAGTTATAAACATGAGGGATTGATTATTGAGTTTCATCTCTCGATGACTCTTGATTTTATCTTATTATTTATTTACAATATTTACAATTTTTCACCCAATCCCTATGATTAGGTGTCAACATTCCCCCCCTTTAATCTGAAGGGATATTGGTGAGTCCAAGCATTGTTCTGAATCTTTCAAGCTTTTCTCTTCCAAGCGCTTTGGTGAAGATGTTTGCAACCTACTCATTAGTGGAACATTGATGAAGATGGATTGTTTTAGCCTCAACATGATGTCGAATCAGATGATATTTTATATTGATGTGCTTCGTTTGATCATGGAACTTTGGGTTCTTGGCCAACTTTATTGCACAAGTATTGTCAATCATGAGTGGAGTCGAATGTACTTGTTTTACCTGCAAATCTTCCAGAATTTTCCTGAGCCAGACAATTTCTTTTTTTGCCTCAGCTGCTGCGACATATTTTTCCTCTGTTTTGGAATATGTTGGAACTGATTGTTTGCATGATCTCCAGGAGACAACTCCTCATCCAAGACTCATAGCATAAACATAAGTAGATACCCCAGTTTCTTTGTCTCAGTCGAAGTCTGAATCAAAATATCCAATCAAGCTAAAGTCACCCACCTATGTATACTTGAGTCCAAAGTCTTGAGTTCCCTTCAAGTACTTTAGAACTCTTTTTGCAGCAGAACAGTGTCCCTCACAAGGCTTTTGCATAAACCTGGAGAGGATTCCAACAACAAATGAAATGTCTGGTCTGGTAGTAGTCAGGTAGTTGAGACATCCTACAAGTTGTCTATACTTTGTTACATCCTCTAGTTCTTTTCCTTCAATGGATGTGAGCTTTAAGTTTTGTTCCATTGGAGTAGTAAGAGGATTGCATTCATCCACGCCAAACCTGTTCAACAAATCTCCAGTGTACTTCATTTGAGAAAGGAATATGGACTTTGGATGTTGAGTTACTTCAATACCAAGATAGTAATGAACATAGCCCAAATCAGTCATTTAAAAACCTTTCCTCAATTCCTTCTCTATGGATGCAATGTAGCTCTCATTGTTCCCTGTCATCAAAATATCGTGTACATATACCACAAGATATACAATTATTTTGCCAACTTTCTTGAGAAATAAAGTTGTATCATCAAGAATGTAATGTTTGAAATTGAGTTTCAGAAGATGCTCAGTTATTTTTTCATACCAGGTTCGTGGTGCTTGTTTGAGGCCATACAAGGATTTCACAAGATTGCATACTTTGTGTTCTTGTCCTTTCGTAGTAAATCCTTCAGGCTAGGATATAAAAACACTCTCTTTTAGATCTCCATTCAAGAAAGAAGTTTTCACATCCATTTGATGTACTTTCGAACCGTTCTAAGCTACTAAGGAAAAGAGTGTCTGGATGGTAGCCCATTTTTCTAATCCTTCAGGCTAGGATATAAAAACACTCATTTTTAGATATCCATCCAAGAAAGAATTTTTTACATCCATTTGATGTACTTTTGAACCATTATGAGCTGCTAACAAAAAGAGTGTCTGGATGGTAAGCCCATTTTTCTATGGGGAAAAAAGTCTCCTCATAATTGACCCCTTCCTTCTATGAAAAACCTTTTGCCACAAGCCTGGCTTTGTGCTTTTTAGGTGAGCCATCAAGTTTATACTTGTTCTTATAGACCCACTTGCAGCCAATTGGTTTGGTTCCCAATGGAGGATCAACCAGCTTCCAAGTGCCATTATTTATCAAGGAATCATACTGCTTTTGCATCGCTTCTTTCCATTCACCATGAGAAACAGATTCTTTGATGGAAGTTGGTTCAAAATCTGTAAACAAATTCAACTCACAATCATAATAAACATCCATATCAATAGTTGAATCATAGTCATCTACATCACCTCCATTTTTTTGGGTTGAATTTCTAGCTCCTGTCTTTCCAACCTCATCAAGATGAACACTTTCAAGTGTCTTTGTCACCACTTTTGGGGACCTTTCTGAGATGGTCCAAGCTGCCCAATTGATTGAATTGGGACTAAATCAAGATCGAGTTTCCCAATTTGGTCAATCACATCACTCAAAGTATCATCAATGGTTGGAGTTTCATGCAGGGGAGAGAGTGCTTCAGAAGAATATTCCACAAGTTGATCCAATATAGGAATCCCCCCTTTAAGATTTCAAATCTGATTATCAAATTCTTGAAATGATTTTTCATTTGTGAATCTATCCAAGTGATCAAGTTTCCGCTCAAAAAAATTGTCAGCTTTGGATGATTCAAGAAAGATTACATCTCTCGATACAATAAAATTTTTATTGACTTCATCATAGAGACGATATGCTTTGGAGGTGTTTGAATACCCCAAGAAGATACACTTACAACTTCTTACACCAAGTTTGTTTCTATGTAGCTTTGGTATCAAGGCGTAACATGTGGAACCAAAGACACTGAGATGTTTTATCGAAGGAATGTGCCCATACCACATTTCATAAGGAGTCTTGTTTCTAATAGCATTGTATGGACATCTATTCTTTACATATACAACACATAGAATTGCATCAGCCCAAAACACAAATTTTTACATTCTTGAAAAACATCATGGAGCGCACCATATTTAAGATTGTCCTATTCATTCTTTCAGCTACTCTGTTCTGTTAGGGATTATAAGGCACAATTGTTTGATGTTTGATCCCATGTTGGCGAAGATGGTTTCCAAATTCATTTCAAGTGTACTCTTTTCCATTATCAGTGCAAATAGAGCCAATATGAGATTGTGCATCATTTTCAATCCATATATAAATGTTCTTGAATGTTTGAAAAGCATCAGATTTTTTCTTCAATAAATAAACCCAACACATTCTGGTGTAGTAATCAATAAATGTCATCATATATTTATTTCCATTTGAAGAAGGAATAGGAATTGGACCACATATATCTAAATGAATGAGTTCAAGTTTCCTATGTGCTCTGGAATGTGAATCATGAAAAGACTGTTTGTTATGCTTTCCTAGAATGCAAGAATCACATTGCTTAAGTTTCCTAGGGATTGTAGGCAAACCAATAACACCGTTTTTCTTCAACAAGCAGAGGTTGTCATAGTTGAAGTTTCCAAATCTAGCATGTCATAGTCAACTTGATGGAAATGCACCTTCTTCATAATGAGAATTGTATGAGAAATTGTATGCACAAGCAGAGGTACCTTGCAACTTGAGAAGCCTTTATTTTTCTCTCCCCATCATGACAAGTGAGTGATCTCATGGTTTTCTCACCTCAACCTTGCCATCGAACATATGAATGGAGTGTGCTTTCTAGTGGATGTGCACCAAGGACAAAAAGTTTCTCCTCAGTTGTGGGAGATATAAAACATGATGTAGAAGAAAGTCTGGAAGACTAGGCAATTTAAGCCTGATTATGTAAAGCCCTGATGGCTTGAGTTTTGGTTCGTCTGCAAAGTATACTACTTCGTCAACATTGTCAATAAATTCTTCAAAAAAATGTTTTCTAAAAGTCATGTGGCAAGTTGCTCCTGAATCAAGAAACCAATCATTTTTCCAAGAAGCAAGTGAACCATTAAATAAGTCTTCATTTACTCCAATATTACTGTGTGCCATAACATAGTGAGCGGATTCAAGTGCTTTACCTTTCTTTTTGTCATTAGTTTTACCTTTGGGTTGACTTCTTTCCTACTCAATTATGTCCCAAGGCAACTTGCATGTGGATGCATCATGTGATCCATCTCTATTGAAACGTCTACAATGCAAATCTGACTTTTCTCCTCGACAATGTCTACCCTCCTGCCTCTGAAATTTCTTCTTCCTCTTCCTCTTCGACCACATCTTCCTCTGAAAGAATCTTGAGCAAGATTCTTGTCTCTATGTGCAAGACACACATCCTCTTCACAAGAATGAGGAGTTGTATTCTTCCCAAAAGCTTTCTCTCTTTCAGCAAATGTTTTCGCAAGGGAGTCAACGGTAATTTCTTTGAGGTTTCCATTTGCTTCCAATGACTCAAAATAATTTGAGTAAGTGGGATCAAGTTCCTTGGAAAAATATATCAGAGGAATGTCCAATTCAACATTAGTGACTTTGATATCATGCATAATAGATTTTACTTCTGATGTAAGAGAAAGAGGATCATCATTTTGTAATTCAAGGCTGAACAATTTAATCATGAGTTGAACAACTTCAAGTGTAGAGTGTGAGTCATAGAGTTCCCTCAGTTTTTGTAAGGCTTCAAAAGAATTTGAAAATGGAAAAATATGGCGACTCACCTCTTCATTTACCGATGTTGCAATCAAGGCATAAGCCTTTCTGTTCTTATTTTCCCAAATGGCAAATTCCTTGTTTGAGGTAGGTTGTTCTCATTCTTTGTCTCCGTCTCCAACACACACTCCTTTCCATAGCTCATTAAAAATGAGAGTGTGTTTGATTTTCCGTGACCATTTTGGATAGTTCTCCTTTCCGGTGAGAACCACTCCCAAAATAGATATCAATGAATGCATTTTAAAGATATGTATACTCTATATATATATATATATATATATATATATACTTCTACTTCCAATAGACATTAACAAATTGCACCTCTGCTAGTAATATGTGTAAAAAAAATAAAATGTAATACATATAGACAGAGGTATTACTAAGAAATGGAGTATATGGGGATGTGATCTTAGATCTCCCGTAAGAATTCACCCCATAAAATTTCACAATAGTAATGCAATACTCAATAAGAATATATGGAAGAACTATGGACGATAACTAAAGGAATTGGTGTGGTTGCATATTACGTATGGAGTAGCGACAATGTCGAGAGGAGGGATAATATGGAGCGTGGAGAAGAGGGATAGTATGGAGTGTCAAATGAGCAACTAGAGCCTGCGTATTGGAGAAGACAGAGGTCTATGTATGAGAAACCATCGAGGCAATGGTGGTTGCGTATTACATAGAGCACTGACATCACATTTATATGGATGTGCATCCTAGTGAGGATAACAATGAAGAACACGAAGAAAACGTTGCAGATGAGTAGAAGGAAGACAAGAACAATGCTACTTCTAGAGAGGATTCCGGTCTAGGAAAAATATTTATAGGAGGTCTTTCAAAGAGTATGACTACAGCTGCAAGAATTCTTCTATGGGCCAGATAGCGCACCAGGATTGCTGGAAGCCTCAAAATAGAATACGGTGCGAAGTAAGGAGAAATTTAAGTGGAATGGTGTTGCAGCTGAAAGGGAAGTACACAAAGTGTTACACCAGTTATCACA
The DNA here is from genome assembly GCA_000404065.3 of Pinus taeda. Taxonomy (NCBI): domain Eukaryota; kingdom Viridiplantae; phylum Streptophyta; class Pinopsida; order Pinales; family Pinaceae; genus Pinus; species Pinus taeda. Next base: position 149,773 of record APFE030002485.1, read on the forward strand.
CAGAGGGAAAAGAACTCAAGAATATGGCAGACTGTAGGAAATGCAGGACAGATTTCTGAAGAATGGCAGAAGGGAGTTACAATGGCAGACTCCAATGCCAAAAATGGAGTCGGCTCTGATACCATGTCAGGCCAAGAGGTAACTCCTCAAATGAGATTATGTTTATTCATTTAGGCTGATCATAGTTATATACATGAGGAATTGATTGTTGAGTTTCATCTCCTGATAACTCTCCATTTTCTCTTATTATTTATTTACACTATTTACAATTGTTCACCCAATCCCAATGATTAGGTGTCAACAACTTCCACAATCCCCTCGCCTAGTTATTGAAGGAATTTGGAAAAAACATCAATTTTGATTATGCATAAGTTCGCTTACATAAGGAAGAAATATTCGTGACCGAGGATGGGATTTGACAACTATGCATGGTCTTTCATGGGAAAGCACCCTTTCCAAATTAAAGTATTGTCCCTATCAAGTGAAAGTAGATATATCCCTATCGAGGATGATATCTGACAACTATGCATGGTTTTTCATGGGAAAGCACCCTTTCCAAATTAAAGTATTGTCCCTATCAAGTGAAAGCAGATATATCCCTCCTAAATATTGCAGGTCCTCAATAATTTCTTTGTAAAGGGTATTTTTTATAATCTTGACCAACCTTCCATCAGTGGTGAAAGCTCCTTTAAAAGGTGTCAAGCTCTTTACGTTTGTTTATTAACTTTCGAGCTCTCCCAATGACTTTGTTAGAAGAGTAAGAAAAATCTCAAAATGTTTACAACTAGGATTCTTTAAACTTCTCAATGCACCTGCAAGTGATCAGTGAAGAACATGAAAAATCCTAATTGTAAACATACTTTTGTACTTTCAAATCTTGCTTATCCTATAAGGGATCACTTGAGAGCATGAAAAATCCAAGCTGTAAACATATCTAGATTTTATGAGTCTTGGTTCTATTGAGGGTGTGCTTAGATGAGGCATTGTTTTCTGTCTCAATGTTCATGCACACATATGTACACATGTAGGTGTGGATTGCAGACACACTATATCTATTCATCAATTCTTTATATGCTTCTAGTATTGTCTTTCTACAAAATATGCTTAACACCTATAACTATGTGTTGTCTCAATTACCTAATAAATAAGGAAAACTCTGCCACCTATTTTTTAAGTAGTTGTTATTAAATAAATCACATCAACTCATAAATTTTTGGTACACATAATAAAAGTCCATTGTTTTTTCCCTTCTTATAACCATCTCCACTCATATGACCCCATCGAACATTGTATTTGACTGTGAGGTAATTAGCTCTCACTTGCTACTTGGTTGATGCCTCATTTGTGTGACTAGCTTGACTCACATATCAATTTCATTTATGACAGGTTTTTAGTTTAATAATGCTAAATCAACATTTACATCAAACATGGTTATGTTAGTTTTTGCATGGTTCACTCATGTGAAAAAAATATTTGTCAAATTTAATAGTTTTTGAGTTATGGAATTGACATAGTTAATTTAAATTTGTATGGTTAGAGTTTTCAAATTTTTATTGTTGAGTTTTCTTATCTATGTAGAATTTTTGTTGAATTTTATTTAAAAAGAGAGAAATGACTGACTTATTTGTAATATGACAATGTTATATAGTTAAAGGCAAAAGCGCTTACGAATGTGGTATGATTTCAGGAAAAATGGAAATAGCGAAGTTTATGAAACTTTAGGCTAGTTTTAAATGAAAGACTTCATATTGAAATATTTATTTTTACGCATCTTCCACATATGCTATTCGAAATTATCAATTTGGAAAAGTATCTCGATTGCTTTAATTTATTGAAGTGCTAGCTTATTGATTCCATTCCAAGAAAATGGTTTTATTGGGCAACACACTTGTGTTTATCTCAAGAGATTGGAAGCTTTGATGATCTTCATCTTAAGTTCCTGTGGTTATCCCATCTAAATGAAAAACAACGAAACATCTTTGGTTTGGTTTTTCGGCAGTGGACTTAACTTAAAAATGACTCAAAATTCTAGCTGGAAGTATGAATAACAACAACCCATATTTGGCTTGGTTTTGGGGCACTGGACTTCAAAGTGACTCAAAATTCTAGATGGAAGTATGGTAATATGTATGAATAACAACAACCCATATTTGGTTTGGTTTTTGGGCAGTGGACTTCAAAGTGACTCAAAATTCTAGATGGGTGGACTTCAAAGTGACTCAAAATTCTAGATGGTTGTATGGTAATATAGTTTGTACTATGATGACACATGGCATACCAATCTTTGTGGTAGAGTGCCAAAAATAGTGAGAAACGTTGCCATAATCAATCATTAGATATGAAGTTTGATCTGTTTATCTCTCATAGACATCTAAGCTAATTTCAAAGATTCTTTCTTCATGACGTCGTCAACTTGAACATTTTTATTTGTGCGAACTGATAGCATACCATTAAAATTTTGTTATGTTTATAGTTATTTGAATTTGAGTGAAGTTGACAATACAAGTCATTTATATTGGGCACATTTGTTGGGTAATTAAAATTTCATGAAATTTTCCCTCGAAGAAGGGAGATCTAATCCACTTGAGTAAGAATAAGATCTTAAAGAAAGTAAACAATATTTTTCAATCCTTGAAATACAAGGAAGACATCTAGGTTCTAAGTGATTGCGTATGGGCAAGTCCAAGTATGGGAAAATGGGCACCTATCTAGCGACAGTTTTTAGCATAGTGATATTCAGCATACCAAATTTACGAGTTAATTTATCCCCATGATAATAATGTATAAAGAAACATTGCACAAGGAGATTAGCTACAAATTCCCATCTATTTTAATACATTCAAGTGGGAAATGTCCATCTACTACGCACTATGGTTTTGTTGGACGATTCATGTCTCCAGATAATCGTGTCTTACTCAAATAACCTTTTATAAATGCTCTGCTTCTGAGCAATCAACACTAACATATTGTTCAATTTTGATTTATGTGTCATATTAACATTACGTCCACATGGAAATTAAATCCTGTGAGCCTGCTTATTAACTGAATAACCACATCTATATTATCATTTGAAGGTAGGAAACCAACTAATTAGACTTAGATACCTTCACACACACAAGCCCAGGTTTGAATCGGGACTGTTTGTTGTTTACACAAGTGACCTTCGACTTAACGACTAGCCCAACACTGACAAAATAGAGCACTGAATGATATTGAAGTATGAATGTTTATATACATGGCCTTTTACAACATATGGTTTAAATGAATCCATTGTATAGTTGCTATTTCTAAATATACAATTTCGGCATAAGAATTGTTATTAACTGGAATTCAGAATAGCTTTTAAAAAAAAAATAATACTTGTGACAAGTATTTTCTTCTTTTGATTAAGTTAAAATGGCCACGTTACTTTATAGTAAAGTTAATAAGCATTGTATGTTCCTCTTGAATTATGAATGGTATCATTACTTTTAAATAAAACAAGATCTACGTTGCAGATAGCATACCTGCCTAAATTATTTTAAAATGATTTTTGTATTTGTCACAGTACAATGCTGAAATCATAAGCAGAGTAATTTTTTATTTTTTAATGCTGAAATTAAGTTGAGTAATTGCGTGTCTATGGCTCGGAATGCCATAATTAAAGCAGTTGCCATTGTTCGCAAAACATTAACCTTCTATTAATGCAGTAACCTTCCGTAACTAGAGCAGTGCGCACTACTCAGAAAACATTAACCTTCTATTATGAAATCAGTCGCTACATAACAATCAAACTCAATACAGTGATATGGGGTTTAACGGTGAGTCTCGCTCGGTGAAATTCACGAGATGAGGGTTCAAATCTCATTGAGTATATATATATATGACCTGTTGTATCTTGGCTAGAAGAGTAGGCGACCCCATAGTGGACGTCTCGGGTCTCGGGTCTTGACTCTTGTTGAGGCATAAGTTACCTGCTATTGTGCAGCTTGACAGGTTGGTAGCCTAGGTTTATAGTGGCAGCCAGTTAGATTTGATCCTGGGTTTGTTCAGGATAACTCTCACCAGAGGCATAAGTTACTTGCTATTGTGTTGCTCGTAGCCTAGGTTTATAGTGGCAGCCAGTTAGATTTGATCATGTGTCTGTTCACTCGATGGGTCTGTTCAGGATAACTCTCACCAGAGGCATAAGTTACTTGCTATTGTGTTGCTCGTAGCCTAGGTTTATAGTGGCAGCTAGTTAGATTTGATCATGTGTCTGTTCACTCGATTTGATCATGGGTCTGTTCACTCTTGTTGAGGCATAAGTTACTTGCTATTGTGTTGCTCGTAGCCTAGGTTTATAGTGGCAGCCAGTTAGATTTGATCCTCGGTATGTTCAGGATAACTCTCACCAGAGGCATAAGTTACTTGCTAGACGTCTCGGGTCTAGGGTCTCGACTCTTGTTGGGGCATAATTTACCTGCTATTGTGTAGCTTGACAGGCGGTTGCTCGTAGCCGCCTAGGTTTATAGTGGCAGCTAGTTAGATTTGATCCTGGGTCTATTCAGTATAACTCTCACCAGAGGCATAAGTTACTTGCTATTGTGTTGCTTGTAGCCTAGGTTTATAGTGGCAGCCAGTTAGATTTGATCCTCGGTCTGTTCAGGATAACTCTCACCAGAGGCATAAGTTACTTGCTATTATGCAGCTTGATAGGGGGTTGCTCGTAGCCTAGTTTATAGTTGCAACTAACTCTCACCAGTTACCGATTATCCTAGATTAAAAAAAAAAAAAACCGACAAGCTAAATAGATCTGCCAATGATGAAAAATTGAAATTTTACATTGCTTGCTTTTTATTCATATAATTGTCCATGAAATTTTAGGATCCACTCAAACTAGTGAAATTCCAGGATCCACGTGGACAACTAGTGATCATAATATTCAGAACTAATTAAGTAAATTATATCAAAAGCCTGTCATGATTATATTTTCCCCTCTCAAAATTTATATTTAGAAATCCAATTAATTCAACGCTGACTCTTCTCATTTTAGTCCGTGTTTCTTTTACATTCCACATCAGTGATTAGTTTTTCGTGTTTCTTTCGCATTGAATTTGTTGTTGATATTGTTAGTAAAATTAAACAGAATTTAGTCAGAAAGGTAGAGTAAAATTATTTCGCCAGAAGCTACTTTCCGGCAGCTCAGTTCAATTTCGCAGACGCTGAGTTAGATTTCAATTTCGCGGACACTGAGTTAGATTAAATTTCGCGTAGCTATACAGAGACTTAAAAATATAGTGTTCACTCATGGCAAAAAAAACCAAGTAGAATAGAGTAAACTTGGAGTAACACAATAAAAACTTAGGATTGAATTCTAAATCATGAAAATACATTCACATGAGACTGTGGCTCATTCACCAAGTAAAACAAAGGTTTTACAAAGATTTTCACTTTAGGCAGAATAACACACAGTGAAACACAATAACTTTTGTTTTCAACTCCCACCAAAATTTGCTCCACCATTAACTCCTTGTTCATTCACCAAGTAAAACAAAGGTTTTACACACAATAAAACACAATAACTATTGTTTTCAACTCCCACCAAAATTTGCTCCACCATTTTCTCTTTTTCTCTCTTGCTTGCAAAATGACTTTTACATGCGTCTTTATCTCAACATACAATTTTTTACATTAATGCATGACAGAGAAAATAATTAATACATTGTTGTTGTTGAATGTGATCAAAATCACGCAGGTGTTTGTGGAGTATGGGCAATAGTCACCCAATAAATTCTTACCCATATCTATTTACCAAAATACATTAAATGCCTTAAATTCTTTGTTGTGTTGAGGAATGGTTTGCGCAGTACTTTGTTCTGGCTTCAGTCCTTCAAACTTCAAACATAGACACAACCTGCAAAAATACTTCTGACAAGTATGGATGTTGTCAGATTGCTTAATGCAGTGGTTGGTATTAATGTTTTCAACACTCCCCCCTAGTCACAATTGCTGCCATTGACAATTCCCAAACAATTTCTGAGATATACAAAACTTTCATGTGCCAATGGCTTTGTGAAGATATCAACAAATTGATCTTGTGACCTGCAGTGTTGCAAAACAATTTCATTATTATTAATCAACTCTCTAATAAAATTATATTTATCATCAATATGCTTGGTCCTCTTGTGAAAGACATAATTATTTGATAATGCGATTGTTGAGGTGTTGTTGCAAAAAATGGTAGTCGTTCCCTCTTGGTCATGACGAAGATCCCTCAACATCCTTCTCATCCAAACTACCTGACACGCTGCTATTGTCGCTACCACATATCTAACTTTTGCTATTGACAATGATACTATTGGTTACTTCTTGGAGGCCCCTGAAATGGCTTCGGAACCCAAATGGAAAACATATCCTGGCGTGTTGTTTCTGTCATCGAAATTTCCTACCTAATCACTGTCAGTGTAACCAATCAACCTGAAATCACTTGTTGTTGTGTACAAAACGTCATATTGTTTTGTCCCATGGACATATCTTGGAATCCTTTTCACTACTTGCCAATGTGTCTCCTTGCATGTCTCCATGAACTTCGACACCAAATTCACTGCATATATTATATCCAGCCTAGTGGCGATCAAATACATCAACCTAGCTGTCATGCTTTTGTGTAATGTCAGATTGACATTGTTGCTACAATATTCCTTGCTCAGCTTCAACCCCATGATAGTTGGAGTTGGTGCAGGGTTCTTGTTCTACACTTTAAACCTCTCCAAAATGTGTGCCACATACTTTCATTGAGAGATAAAAATGACATTTTCTTTTTGCTTCACTTCTATGCCCAAAAAATATCTTAACAATCCCAAGTCAGTGATTTCAAATTCGCTCTTCATGACTTGTTTGAAATCAGCGATGAGGAAATCATCATTGCCTATAAAAATCAAATCATCTACATATAAGACGACAATGAGAATCTTACCTTCGTCTTTGATGTAGAGAGTGGGCTCACCGTCACATTTGTTGAAACCATTGTCCAACAAGTAAACATCTATCCTATTGTACCATGCACATGGTGCTTGCTTCAACCCATAAAGAGATTTTCTCAACTGATACACTTTGTCTTCTTGGCCTTCTACCTCATAACTAGGTGGTTGTGCAATATACACTTTCTCCTTTATCACTCCATTCAAGAATTTTGATTTTGCATCCATTTGATACACTCTCCATTTATGTTGCGCGGCAATTGCCACAACTGCGCACACTATCTCCATCCTCGCGACTCGCGTGAACATCTCTATGTAATCTCTCCCATGCTACTACATGTATCCTTTGACAACTAGCCTTGCTTCGTGCCTTTCAATCTTTCCCTCAATGTTGCTTTTGGTCTTATAGACCCATTTCACACCAATGACATGTTTTCCTTTCGGAAGGTTCACTAACTCCCATGTGCCATTCCTTTTTTTTGCTTCTATTTCTTCCTCCATTGCCGCAACCCATTTTTCTTCTTTGACTGCGTCCTCAAAATGGATTGGGTCATCTACATGAAAAAACAAGGCAAATAAAGAATTCAGGCTGACGTTGCTATCAACTTCTTCTTACTCATAAATTTCATTTAAATTTTTTGTCTTTGAGGTTTCTGCGATCTTCAAATTTGTGTAGATCTTCTTTCGGATTCATCGCATTAATTTTCTTTAGATCAACGTATCGAACCAGCAATGGTGGTTTTCTTTTGGTCTTCTTGTGCTTGCTGAAGATGGCCTTGATATGTCATTTGGTGTTGCACTTTGCAGTGTGCTTGGAGAAGCACTTGCTTGGCTACGTGAAACTGTCCTATTATTTGTTGATGGTGTTGCTTGTTGCCTGTTTTGTTGCGCTTGAATAGGTGTAGAAGGATTCATTGTTGAGGAATTACTTGTTATTATTAATTCCTCATTGTCCTCATGTGGTATACATGCTTTGACATTGACTGTCTTTTCTAAACTTCTATCCCATGCTTCCTCTTCTATAAACTGCACATCTCTGCTGATTATGACCTTCTTGGCTAATGGATTGTAGAGTTTGTTTGACTTGGATTCATCACTATATCCAATAAATATACATTTCTCCCCCTTGCTGTTCAACTTCTTCCTCAACTCATTTGGGACATGTGCATACACAACACATTAAAAAACTCTCAAGTGAGTGACACTATGCTTTCTTTCACTCCATGCCCTTTCAAGAACTATGTTCTAGACACTTTTGGTTGGACATCTATTCAAGATATGTGTTGCACAAGCGACAACTTTAGCCAAATAATCATTTAGAAAATGATCTGCCTTCATCATACTCCTTACCATTTCCATAATGGTCATATTCTTTCTTTCTGCTACACCATTTTGTTGATGTGTATACCTTGTTGTAAATTGCTTGTGAATTCCATGCTCCCCACAAAAATGAATGAAATCATTTGAGATGTATTCTCCACCTCTGTCAGTCCTAAGGACTTTGATGTAGTGTCCACTTTTCTTCTCAACAAGAGCCTTGTATTGGCAAAAGCACTCAAACACTTCACTTTTCTATTTTAGGAAAAAGACCCATGTCTTCCTTGTGTAGTCATCTACGAAAGTCAATAAATAGTGGTTGCCACCAATTGATGGTGTTTGCATTGGTCCACATAAATCTAAGTGGAAAATATCCAAAGGAGCTTTGCCCTTACTGACTTTCCTGTGGGAAATGTCTCTCTAGGTTGCTTGCCCAAGATACATCCTTCACATAGGTTGTCTGGTTTTTCTATGAGTGGTAGTCGCTTCACCATGCCTTTTCTATGCAACAAATTCAAACCCCCAAAGTTGAGATGTCCAAATATCAAATGCCATAACTAGTTTTCATCTTTGACCTTTGCTTGAAATTTTACTAGTGTGACAACTGCATCTTTTCTTCCATATTCTTGTGAGTTCATTGATAGTTGTGCTTGTGCACCCTCTATCTGAAAATATTATTTTAATTTAGGAGGAAACATTTTAATTTTTGTCATCTAAACCTTTGGAATCAACTATCTGCTTGGAGGCCTGTCAAAAATTGTGCACACATCATTTTTAAAGATAACATTGTAGCCATTTTGCATGAGTTGTTCAATGCTTATGAGGTTATGTTTCAGAGTGGGGACAAAGTAAACATCTGAGATGTACTTCTTATCCCCTTCTTTGTTAGGATATTAACTCTACCTTTTCCCATGATAGAGACTTTGCTATCAGTCCCTAATGTCACTTCAGATTTCACACTTTCATCTAGATTGGAAAACATTTCTATGTTTCCTAACATTTGGTTGCTACACCCTAAATCTAGATACCATATATCACTCTATTTTTCTTGTGCTACATTACAAGCTAAAAACATGTTATCATGGTTCTAATTTTCTTCTGTGAAATTTACACTTGGTTTGTTACTAATGTCATATTGCTTCTTTCTACATTCATTTGCAGAATGGTCATACTTCTTACAGTAATGACATTGAACTTGAGATTTATCATACCTCTAACCTTGTGCTTCATTTTGGCTTGGGCCTTGACTTGGATTTTGAATGCTGCCTCTTCCACTTGAGCTTGAAGGGCTACTTCTTCCACCTTAGTGTGTGATTCTTCCTCTTCCTTTAGCATATGATCTTCCTCTACCTCGACCTTGACCAAATTATACTTGTGTATTGAGGGCATGCTCCAGTGAGGAGCTTGTTGCTCTCTGCAGTCTATGTTCATGGGAAATCAGTGATGCATTAAGCTCATACACTGAGAACAGTGAAAAAAATATGAATAAATTTTAGAAGAAATATAAATAAAACTTTGAAAATTAAAGTCAGAAAGCTCAAGAGAAAATATGAATAAATTTTAAACCAAACATAAACAAAACAAAACTTATAATGCATCAGTATTAATTTATAATACTTCAATATTTTTTTTTGTAAGCTTAGGTAGGTCCTGCTTTTCTATTTATATAAAATCAAGCTGAATCCACATATTGTCAATAGGTGGCCTCAACTTGCCCAATGGGAAACCAAGTCTGTTGGCCACCTTTGCATATTATAAGCCATCAAAAATTGGTAAGTAATTAGTCTTTTTACCCAAGCAATATATAGAAAACTATTTATAAAAAAGCCTTTAATCTTAGGTCCCATAAGCATGCATATAAAAAGAAAACTAGTCTCTAAAAAAATAGTAACCTGAGATCCATGAGCTCAGTCTATTCCTAGGGCACTTCCTGGTCTGACTTAATGTTCGTTGGGTCTTCAACTGAATCTCCATTCGTTGGTGTCATTTCAACGATGCATGGAATGTGTCTCTATATTCGATCTAATCTTATGTCCTTCTTGCATAGCTAGAATTGTATGGTTTGCAGGTCTCGTTTATAATCTAACATGTCTCTAATTATCAAAGCCATCCCCATGGACACTTGTTCCATCACTTTTCCAACGAGCCTCTTCATGAGCCAGTACAAATGTAAGGTCTGTTCAAATTGAGAAAGTCTTCCTCTAGTATTTCTAGGATCGGGAATGAGGTCTCTCCATTCCTCCATTTATTCCTCCTAGTCCTCTTCCCTAATCTTTTCCTCCATTTCCTCGATAATTTTCCTTATCGCTTCATCCGTGCCTTTCTTATAAGCCTTGGCTGCTTCCTTCACGCTCTCATCCATGGGACGTCTTCCCATCCTTTTTCCTGAGGTCCCCATATCCTGAGAGCGAGGTCCGGTATTTCCCCATCCTCTGCAACCTCTTCCTCTGGCTACCCACGCCATGTCTCAGGTCTCTGCTACCTATTCACAATGGACACAGTTCAAAGTCAGGATAAAATAGCCATTACCCATCAAAATTCCAATTGTTTCAGAGGGTTTCTATCTACCTGTGCTACCTCCCCTATGTCTGCCCTCCTTTGCTCCCAAGTACTCCACTGAGCCAGGGATGGTCCTCACCTTCTCCCTAATCCCTTTGTTTGACTTCTCTTTTAGACCCCTATATATTTTCTCTCCTCCTTTTTCACGTCCTCCGTCCTTGGGTTCCTCGAGCTGACCCCCTCTCTAAGCATCCTTGGGGTAGTGAACACAGGGAGCTTCCCGCTAACATTCTCCTATCCCTTCCTACCTTCCTGGCTGACACCATTCCTTCTCTTCACAACATTACCCTGCTGGAAGGTCACCCCATTCTTTCTTGGCTTCCTGCCCAGCGTCCCCTCACAAGTTTGCTCCCCTCTACTACCCGAGCATACATCAACTACCCCGAATTTCTTCCTGAAGAAATTTTCTCGACTCTCAGACCTCCCTGCCACCCTGATACAAACCTTTGTAGCCTTTTTGTCCTTACCCCTGAGCACAGTGCACCCCTCCCTATTATTTTCGATGCCCTCCATCCTTTCCACCCTCGAAGCGAAGCTACCAAGCCACTCTCTCTTGCTACTACTTCTTTGTTTGCATAGCATAACCTCTATGCGAGGTCATTCCTTCCCTCCCTAACCCAAGTTATTTTCCCCTCCCATCATACTGAAATTTCCTTTGCAAATTACAAAGAAAAGACAGTAAACATACCCAATGTTACTCTTCCTGCTTGCTGGATGCATGTCTGGCTTGCCCGTCGCTCTCCTTCACCTTCTCCCTTGCAATCTATCCATCCTTCTTGCCTTACCCCTAATTTCATACTCTGTCGCACCTACCTATCATCCCATCCTCCTTACATCGTCGTCCTTACCACCTCTCCTCTTCCCAACATTCCTTACGCCACTTCTCCCGTCTGAAATCCCTCTTAGCATGCAGTACCTCTCCGCATTCTGCAATATAATCATGATAGCTATGGTAAGCGGTCTCGCACCTCCTAGCTCTTGACATCACTGTTATTTTTGTTTACCCACTCCATCACCCTAATCAAGGGATTATAATACTTCAATATTTGTGAAAATACAAAAGAAAATATTGAAAGTTCAAGAGCACACAAACCAACCGTTATTGTAACTTCTCTAGACAATATTCTATTATGATTTTGTTTTATTCAACCTTGGATTCTGATTCAACTTGGTAAACAGGTTATGGAACCAGAACTGCTTTGACCTCTGCTACTTTATCTGTCGGTGCTTCTCCCCTCCCGAAAATGCAACTATAATGTTGTTGAAACTGCCTAATTGGTCAGTGGCTAACTAAGTAACCGAGTTCCCATAGTGTTGGGTTGCCATACTGAAGATAGGGCCATTGAATGAACACATAATAGAAAAGAATCAATCTCTCCATTTCTTCAAGTGGCACCACTTGATCAGCGCCAACACTTTGTTCGATCATAGTAAATCTATCTTGCAAGTTGAAGAGATTAGTTATTCTCATGGTTCGTTGACAAATGGGAGCACTGGAAAGGGCGTACAAACCACACCAAAGAACAAGGAGAAAGGTTATTTGATGTTTAGAACCAACAGAAATGACAAAAAATGTTCTGTGGAGGCTGTTATGGCTAACCAGCAGAAATGACAGTAACTATTCTGTGGAGGATGCTACGGTTAATTAATTGGGGCAACTTCTATCTGGAAAAACACAAATAGAACACAAAGGAAGTGCACTTGATGAAATATTACTAGACCCATTGATCAGAGACCAAAAGTGAAAAGAGCAGCAAAGAATTGGATCATGTGTTGTTTTAGTAGTTTTGGGAAGTCTAATAGATGGCTGCCATGCCATGAAGCTTGACAAATGGTTAACATAGAGGCTTACACAACATTGTTTAGCTGGCCTCAAATTAAAACATAGGTAACGATAATGATACTTAGAAGCTGGCCTCAAATTAAAACATAGGAAAAAATAATGATACTTGGAAGCTGGCCTCAAAATAAAACTTAGAATGATGTCTTAAAGTTATCAAACTTAAGATAATGTTGTAAAGTTATCACCAATAATAGTTATAACTTAGGATAATGTTGTAAAATTAATACAATTCTCACGATAATTAAAAATGTGATTGCAATAAGACCCTCAATTTCTTGCCCAATTAAAAAACAAGGAAACTTTGGTTAAATTTTACAATCCCTCCTACATTGCTCAGTAGCCTGTAAAACTTTGGGTAACAATGATATAAAAAAAATCAACACAATTAATCAGCTGTCAATTGCATAGCGATCACTATATACCTACCTCGGTAGGTATAATAATACAAAACTTGAAACGTTATATGGCTTCAGGGTGAAAAATAGACAAGTTAACGTGAATAATTTATTACTTTATTATTATTATTATCATAGCTGTGTAGGAGGCGAGATGGAAGAGGTTTTGGAAAAGCTTTGAACTTTCAATGCCATTAATTTAGTTGAGGTTTGTACCTTCATTGCTTCTGAAATAATTCATTTTAAAGTTGAAATGACACACAAAATATATCGAATAAACTTTGTGAGACACCTTTCACCACACTTTACTATACTGTGATTTCAGATTTGTGACCTATTTACCAAATTTGATATTTGTTTCTCACCCACTATTGCATGGTGTCACAAAATCAACACAATCAAGTAGAGCTAAAATATCATTTTTTGTCCTAGGGAAGAGTTGTGTTTTTGTCCCAAGCTTCCATCATGAATAGGGCAAAGGAACCAAATTTTAAGTTTGGTAATGTAGGTTTTAACCCCGTATAGAAATTAGCTGCATACGAATTCTAAAACACAGAAAATAGACAATGCGAGAGAATAACACATAAAACACATATACACAGAGATTTTCCCTTGGATCCCAAAACCGAGACTACCAGTTTGATTTTTTATTATGTTCCTTTCAATATTATAATATATATTTATACATGTCGAAGCATCTAATACCATGGACCGAAAACCATTGTGTCTAATAAACATGTCTAAAAATCATGCACAAAACCATAGGTAGGTTTGCCCAACCTAACATAGGGTCCAAAACCAAAAATTTTCAGGGTGCTGCCCTGGATCCCATAAAGTGGAGTTACAAGTACACCTCAAATCCCCTGTGACTTTTGCCCCCCCTCCCCCCCCCCCCCATACATAATCGGTGCAATGAAGAGGGGGCTCCTCCCCCCCTCTAACCCCCAGTTAACTACAGGGCTTAGTCATGCAAAGAATATAACACAACCCAACATTCTCCCACTTGTTGTTTTCTTTCCAAGGGGGTCACGAGAGAGGGTTAAGTCAATTTTTCCAGCCCTGAAACGCCCATTGTCTCTCTTACAACCAAAGAGAACTTCTCAGAGCTCACAAATTTTGTCAATGCATCTGCAGTATTCTTTCAAGTGGTCCACCTTTACCAGCAACACCTTTTTGTCTTCTATGATATCCCTCACAAAGTGATATTGAACATCAATGTGCTTTGTTCTTTGAATGATATGTGGGGTTCTTTGCCAAGAAAATTGCACTTTGGCTGTCACAGTCTATCCTTATAGCTCCCTGTACTAACCCCATACTTGAACACAATCTCTGCAACCAATCTGCTTCCTTGCTTGCATGAGTGGTTGCCATGTATTCTGCCTCTGTAGTTGATAGTGCAACTACAAATTGTTTCTACTCATCCAACTGACTGCACCTCCAAATAGGTTAAACACATACCCACTTGTAGATCTTCTCTGATCCAAATCTCCAGCCCAGTCTGCATCAACAAAGCCATGAATATCCAATACTTTGTCCATTCTTGGTCTTCCTTGGTAGCACAAACCATAATCACTAGTGCCATGCAAATACCCAAAAACCCGCTTCACTGCCATCCAATGCTCCTTCCGTGGTTTTGACATAAACCTACTCAATACTCCCACTGCATATGCAATGTCTGGTCTAGTACAGACCATTGCATACATCAGGTTACCGACTACACTTTCATATGGAACACGGGACATGTCCTCTTCCTCTTTTTGTGTCTTGGGACACTGTTCAGCAAATAAACTCGTAGCTATAGGAATATGAACCTTCACCGGTTTACTAAACTGCTTATTAAACCTCTACAATATTGTCTCTAAATACTTCCTCTAGTTTAACCAGAGCTTTTTCTATGTCCGATCTATTTTAATTTCCATGCCCAAAATATAGTTTGTAGCACCAAGATCTTTCATGTCGAATTTGGAGGACAAGTGGGTCTTCAAATCCTAGATGATTTCTTTGTCATTTCCAACCGGAAACATATCATCCACATACAAGACTAGATAAATAACATGGCCACCAATTAATTTAAAATACACACAATGATCTGCTTTGCTTCTGGTGAAGTCAAGTCCCCATATAAATGTATCAAATTTCTGATACCACAACCTTGGTGACTATTTTAACCCATACAGAGACTTCCTTAACTTACATACTAGTTCTTTCTTACCCTTCACCGCAAAGCCTTCAGGTTTCTTCATGTAGATCTACTCTTCTAGATCCCCATGAAGAAATGTTGTCTTCACATCCATCTATTCTACCTCAAAATCAAAAGCAACACCAACAGATAATAGCAATCTAATAGAAGCTACCTTGGCAACAGGAGAAAAAATATCACCAAAATCAATTCCCGGCACCTGAAAATAACTTTTTGCTACCAACCGAGCTCTGTATTTCTCCACCTCTCCTTTTGCATTTGTCTTCTTTTTTAACACCCATTTGTTGCCAATGGGTTTCCTTCCAGTTGGCAACTCCACCATATCCCAAGCCTCATTTTTGTGCAAAGATGTCATTTCATCAACCATAGTCTCTTTCCAGAGTTTTCCATCCTCTGAATCCACTGCCTCCTTCACAGTTTTGGGATCATCATCAGTAACATATAGAGAAAAATTTGAATAGAAAGCATATGGACTATACCTTTCTGGCTGCCTTCTTTCTCGAACTGATCTTCTCACACTTGGAGTTTTTGTCTCTTTATCTTCTGATTCCTCCTCTACTGTAGAGTCTGATTCTTCTTCCTTTAGCTCAAACTCTATCTTCTTAGGTTCCTTTGGTTGGACTTCATGTTTAATAACATCTTTCACTTCTCTGAACACCACATCTCGGTTGTACGCAACCTTCCTTTTTACTGGATTCCAAAGCGTATAACCTTTTAAACCATCCTTATACCCAATAAAGATGCACTTTTCAGATTTACTATCCAACTTGGTTCATTTCTCCTTTGAAACATGTACATATGCATCACATCCAAATACCCTTAGATGTGAAACAGAGGGTTCCTTACCAGTCCATACCTCTTGTGGAGTCTTATCCTCCAACGCTAATGAAGGTGATCTATTGACCAGGTAACATGCAGTATCTATCGCCTCTTCCCAGAATTCCTGTCCTAACCTGGCATCACTGAGCATGCTTCTTGCCCTTTATATCAACGTCTTGTTCATTCTTTCTGCAACTCCATTTTGCTGAGCTGTATATGGAGTAGTCTTTTGTCGTGCTATACCACACTTGTTACAAAATTCTTCAAATTTCTTACTGCAAAACTCTCCACCGTTATCTGTCCTCAACACCTTTACCTTCTTACCTGTCTGTTTTTCCACCAGACTTGAACTCTTTAAACCTATCAAAGACTTCAGATTTCTTCTTAAGGAAATATATCCATGTATTCCTTGAGAAGTCATCTATAAATGATACATAGTACACAGACTTACCCAGTGATGGAGCCTTCACAAGTGCAAACACATCACTATGCACAAGCTGTAATATATGTTTTACCCTCTTATCACGAGAGGGGAAACTCACCTGATTCTACTTCCCATATACACAATTTTCACATAAATCAAAATCCAAAGAGCTATTACTGATACCTTCTACCATACCTTTACCATGAAGTATTCGAAGGCCCTTCTCTCCAATATGTCCAAGCCTTTGATGCCACAACATGGTCTTTTCTCCAAACACCACTAGATTTTATGCTCCACTTTCAGGAAAGATAGAACTATTGCACCCATCAATAACAATGCTACCTTGCAGCTTGTACAAACTTCTAATTTGAACTCCCTGCATCAATACAAGTGCTCCATGAACCATTTTCTAGGTATCCTTATCGAACATTGTTTTTACACCTGCATCATCCAGCTTGCTTATAGAAATCAGATTTTTGGCCAATGCAGGAGTATGTAGAACACCTGGAAGTGTTCTAACCCTTCCACCTTGCAACTTCAACTTTAGTTTTCCACGACCAACAATTCTAGCCTGCGTATCATCCCCTAAGAAGACATCACCACCATCGCATTTCTCATACTCGCAGAACTACGGGGAGTGAAGTGAAAGGATGCACCTGAGTCAATCAACCATGCCTCATGATCTACATGTGTACTTGAAGAAGCCAAGTACACATCCCCACCTTCATCTGAGGTGGTTTTCACTTTTGCAGAAGGAGCATCATCAAGCCCATTTCTTTTATCAGGAGATTTAGATTTATAATCCCTTTTGTAGTGCCCTTCCTTTCTACATTTCTAGCACAGCACCTTTACAGGTTTTCCTAGAGATTTAAATCTCCCTCTAGATTTAGATCTCCCACTCGATGACTTATTTTTGTTTCTGTTCTGGGATCGTCCTCGTACAGATAAGGCATCACCATTCTGGCTCTCCATATTTTTCCATCTCATATCCTCCGTTAGTAAGGTTGAGACTATTTTGTCAAACAACAAGGTAGTTGCATTGCTACCTATTGCAATAACCAGACTATCCCACGAATCTGGTAGAGAAAAAACAAACTAATGCACTTATCTTCATTTGAAATTTAATATCAACATATACTAACTGAATTATCACAGTATTAATTGAATTTAGATGCTCCCACCGAGTCTCCATATTTCATCCTTCGATTATATATCTTTTGCTGCAGGAACAGTTTATTCACCAGAGACTTAGATTAGTACAAAGTCCCTAACTTTTCCCACAAAGCCTTCATCGTAGCTTCTGATCCAACTTCATATTGTGCTTTTTGCCTTTCGATCCAACTTCCTCCATTCTTCATTGGACACTCCTGTGGGTTTAGTGCCTGGATCTACCACGATCCACTGATCTTTATCCACCAATAGATCCTCCATCTTGAGTTTCCACAACTCAAAACATTGACCATTAAATTTCTCTATCTCTATCTTTCCACTGCTCACCACTTTCTTTCACCACTAGAATTGATCTCGCAAATCTCCCACTGAACAGGGTCTACCACAGGCCCCGAGCAAAACCCCTCAGTAACAAAGGCATCCCCTTGAACCCAAAACAACTCTGATACCAAATGTAGGTTTTAACCCCGTACAGAAATTACCTACATATGAATTCTAAAACACAGAAAATAGACAATGCGAGAGCATAACACATAAAACACATATACACAGAGATTTTCCCTTGGATCCCAAAACCGGGACCATCAAGTTGATTTTTCATTATGTTCCTTTCAATGTTATAATACATATTTATACATGCCGAAGCATCCAATACCATGGACCAAAGACCATCACATCCAATAAACATGTGCAAAAACATGCACAAAACCATAGGTGTGTCCGCCCAACCTAACATAGGGTCCAAAAAAAAAAAATCCTGGGCGCTACCCCGGACCCCATAAAGTGGGGTTACAGGCACAACTCAAACCCCCTATGACACCCCCCCCCCCGCGCTACATAATTGGCGCAAACCGGTTAACTACGTGGGCTAGTCGTGGAAAGAATATAACACAACCCAACCAGTAAAAGGCTTGGGTATACCCTAAGGTGATACATGGCCCTCTTGTATTTAACTGGTATAAATGTATTGACTACAAAGAAGTTCTCATTGTGCCATTTTTCGATAATATAATATATAAGTGATAAAATTACAATGTTTTTTACAAAGTGTTATTTTTTCCATTCTTTTCCAATATTTCAAGGGAAAATGGAGGTGGTTTGACAATATCCAAGTATTTGAGCTAAGGGTTTGGCTTATGGATATGATGCAATACCCTATATACATTCAATTTCCTATTTAGTTGAAGAAACAACCCATTTGTATCTTCCTAATTCCATAATTTTAGGGATGACAAGCAATCATTGTTTAAGTCTATGTTTTCCATCGTTTGTCATGATCCACTTCTAGTGCACCTTTTCGCACTATGATTGCATTGCTTTCATGTTTCCATTTCCACTGAAAGAGCTAACAACTCTAACATGGTAAGCAAGATTATCTGTAGTAACAACCATACTTGAAGATAAAGGAATGATTATCGAGTATCAATTAGCTCCTTTTATGAAAATCCCAACTCGTATCATGTTGTGTCTCTTAAAATGAGATAAGACCTCTTTTCAGTGGAGACTTCTTTATTGTATATAAATGTTTTCTATTATTGTTTGTCTCCACTATCCAACCATCAAGAAAGTTTTCTATTATATAATTTTCATGAGAATGTATTTTATTTTTGTTTGTTTAAGAAATAAATTTGATTTATAAGATATATGGACATGTGACACTCTATCACTGTTGTGGTTTAGTCTGGTGTTTCCTTTGTGCAAGAATTTCATGGTATCTTGTGCTAGGGAGCTTTTCACTAGCCTTTATTCTTAATGTAACACTTGATATTTTATATTCAAATGGAAAGATGAGATGTTATTCTTACAATCCCTGTGCAAGAGACATCCACAATAGAATTATCTTCATCTAACCTTACATGGTTTAAGATGGAGGGTTCGTCTCAAAATGTTTATCATGTTTCTCTAATTCCATTATCTAAAGTTGAGGACTTTCTAAAGGGAGAGTGTTCTAATGTTAAATGTCCTACAATTTTCCGTGTTGAAGCAAAATGGAAAAAATTGGAAGGCATTTCATATAAGCCAAGAGTTGATGTCCATCTTGAATAGATATTGTAAGTTTATATTTTAAATTTCATTTCATCATTGTCAATATTTTCTATAGTCATGATGGAAATTCATTTCATGCAGTGGTATGGATCAATAGTGGAACCTCTAGGCCTAGCTGTTGAGTATACGACCAAAGTCCCACATTGACTAGAAGTGGGGAGGATCATGGGTATATAAGGATGGACAAATATCTCCATTGGTATGAGGCCTTTTGGGGTAATTCCAAAAGAAAATCCATGAGGGCTTAGGCCCAAAGTGGACAATATCATACCATTGTGGAGATATGTGGTGTCCAGAGTCCTTACAAGTGGTATCAGAGCCAAGGTTCGAAGTTAGCCAAGTGGATGAATCCTCGGAAC